>PITA01008789.1:0-21956 GCA_004023965.1 Spilogale gracilis
TATTTTTTAAAAATTTTATTTATTTATTTGAGAGAGAGAGAGGGAATCTGAAGCAAACTCTGTACTGAGCACAGAGCCCAACGTGGGGCTCAATGCCACAGCCGGGAGATCATGACCTGAGCCGAAACCAAGTCACGTGCTTAACAGACTGAGCCACGGGTGCCCCAACACTTACACATATGTTGTTAGGAGGAGGGCCATGTCACAAAGATCGCTCCTCTCATCTACAGAAAACCAATACTGAATGGAGTCATTTCTGTGTCACATCAACATAACTTGAAAGACCTAACAATTTTAGCTCCAGTTAATAGCATTAACATAGATATTGCTTAGAAGTGATGTTAGACATGCTAATACAGACTTGGCTTGCTTATTTATAAGTTTGATTAAGAAACTTTTACCTATGAAAGAGTATAAAAACTTCTAAAATTTGTAGTTTTCAAGTTACAGACTTGTTTTTCAATTTTTACTTGGAGACTCCAGTATCTAAATAAGGTAGGAAAAAAAAGAGGTTTTTGCATTTAAAATATTCTTAGCTCAAATGCTGGACTGAGTCCATATATTTAAAAAGCTTGTCATTTATTAGAAGTATTATTAGTCTGAACCTTCAGGCAGTTCTAAGAAGGTTATACAATGAAACGAAATTCACATTACTGAATCTGGGAGTTTCATTCTGACCTAAAAGCTCCATCAATGAAGTTTAAATGTGGCACAGAAAGGTTGCTCAGATTTTCAATACCTTAATAGTATTTTTGCCTTGGAGGCTGCAAGAAATATTTAATATTTAACTTGTGATTCACAAAGGCAACATGGATTTTTTTTTAAGTTTCTATATCTTTCATTTTATGAGGCGATAAGAAAGTGAATAATTTGATTCCAGATATAAAACACTTTCCAATGTGGTGCTCTTTAATTCTAATTTAATAGTCTGTTTCACAGGAAAATAATAAGCAATGAAAATATTAACCAATCAGAATTCTAAAGGAACTCCCCTGAAGTTTATGAAGACAGAATTTCATCTTTAGGATTTTTGTCTAGGTATTGGAGGCTTCTGGTTAATAAAAGATACCTGAAATATATCATAATATAAATGTTAAAACACACACACACACACATACACAAATACATATGGACTGAGCAGCACAATTTAAATTGCTTAGGTCCTAAATATTCCATTCTCCATGACACTGCTGCATTTGTATACTTGAAGGAAACATTTGGCAATACTACGCTTGCCATACAGCTGAAACTCAGAACATATCCATATTTTCAGAATACAGTCCATTCTGTCACATATGTATGTTTAACACAAAACTAAAAACCATACTTAATTTATATTTTTAAAATAACTTTAAGCCAGGAGGTCTTTGGAATCTGCTTGTAACATCCCGGATTTCTTACTGTGACCTTGCATGCGGTTTGATTCCTCGTGAAACTTCCAGGCAGATTCCAGTTACCCATGCCAGTGGCCAGAAATGGGGACCGAGAGCATAGAACAATGGCAGATCACACGAGCATCATTTACATTTATGTCTGGAACACATTTCGGCTGCCCTTTTCTCCTCTGGACATTTACCTTCCTAATTATGTTTTACTCAGTCTAATCTTTAAATTAATTTGAATTCCCTGAGCTTGCAAAGGACAGTGAAAAGAATGGAGGAGAAAAAATCCTGAAGGGGAGGAGAAATAAGATTAAATCATAACGATTTCTCATGTTCCTATGCCCCTTTAGAGCATATGGCATGATTTTGTTGATTTTCATGGGCTTGGTCCCCACCGTTACGAAGTGGATAGAGAAGTGTATGTATTCCCTAAAAGATGGTGGCTGCCACCTGACGGCATCTGCAAAAGGAGACTGCTGTGCTCCAGAGGGACAGGGATTTGGGGGTGACTGAAACCCCAAGCGCCTCAGGCCGTGACTGGTGCATCATTTGTGCATGGTTGGTGTTTGAAGAAGAGCTGAAAGTTCAAGTTCCTGCTCAGGGGTCAGTGTGGGGCTAGCCTGCTGTGGCCAAGATGATACCACCTCCTCCTGGACAGAGCTGGGTGGTCAAGAGGAGCAGGCTTTCAGGAATACAGCTGCTGAGTGGCCATAGTCTTCTCCAAGTTGGCCAACGGCTAATGAAGAGTCAGAGTGGAAGTCTGGTTCAGACAAGATGGAGACAAGCCAATTTCTCACAGGAATTTTAATTCAAAAATAAAGAATCAGTTATTGGGTGGGCTCAGCTAAAAGAAAAGCCAGAAAAGGCTCTAAGTTAACATAGAGCCATGAACTTTCTTTTTTCCTCTTATCTATGTTGTACATAAAATATTTTATATTTGTATATGTATCTTTATTATATATTGATGTAATATTATATATATATATATATATATATATATATATATGTTTTTTTTCCTCTGTCTATGTTTCACAATCTCTGTGTCTTATATCAACCATATACCTGGGGAGGATCCGTGACTATAGTTATGGCCTCTGTTTGATACCATGCATCCACTCACAGCCATATTCTTGAGGAAGCTAGAGCTCAAAGTAGTGTGATTGTTTGGGGAAAGTGATCACAGCATTAAAATATATCACCAATACCAGGATTCTAGTTACCTTGCAGTTTTGGTTCTTTAGGCTGAAGAGAGTTGTTCATGGTATGTTTTCATTAACTTCTAATTCGAAACTTCAGCAGTTCTGATGATAAAATACTAACCATCCTTAACATTCAGAAGGGCCTTGTTTATTTCCTACCTGTATGACACAACAGGTCACTGGCTGAATAATTTTTTAACTTACAGCAGGTGTGAGGAACATGGTCGGTAGATCCTTTAAATGCACTTTTCTGATATTTTCATTAAAAGGTTTCACTCTTAGCTAAAGTTATGACTAATAACAAGTTGTTTGCATTTCAGTGTCTTGTATTCATTTTGTTTGTGTAATATTTTGTTTTCATGTAGAAGCAATGAATAAGTTTTAATGCAATTTTATGATTGCATCCATTAAAGAGGAAGCAAACAGTCACCATCACAATCAAATTACTATCATCACTATAAATACATTGGTATTCAAGCACTGAAAATACATTCTTGCATTTCATTTCTCCTCCCTTCCCCAAGAGCTGATAAAATCCAGACTTTACAATAGCAAAGACATCTTCTGCTTTTGGCAGAAATGGATTAATCATATTACAGCTAGCTAGTACCTGTTTCTCATGTAAAAGTAATGAATGACATGCTAACAAAAAAGAGAAATATAGGTATATAGAAGGAAGAATTATGATTATCTATGTTTGAAATAGAAGTGCATAATTTTCTATGTGCAGTAAAATTCTCTCATGAATTTAAAACCTAGAAGACATGCCATTTAGCTTATCCTGTGTTTCCAAATGTAAAGTACATCTAGCTAAAGATACAAATAAAGATGATGGCACCTTTTGTAAGTTCATGAAAAAGCATAACATAATTTATTTTGTTGCTTTCATTTATAGCATCATTACATCAAAAATTAAATAAG
This sequence comes from Spilogale gracilis, assembly GCA_004023965.1. NCBI lineage: Eukaryota > Metazoa > Chordata > Mammalia > Carnivora > Mephitidae > Spilogale > Spilogale gracilis. Next base: position 3,503 of record PITA01008789.1, read on the forward strand.
AGAAATACGAACTAAGCTATATAAATTCTGTCATTACCAAAACAAAGGATTTCTCAGGCTCAACGTTCTCTTCATACTCAAGCAAAATTTCCATCCTTCTGAGGAAATAGAATAGGTATTATAAAAATGTGTGCCATAGTTTCTATGTTACTGTTGAAGTTTTGTAGTTTATTTAAGGACTCCCCCTCAGGAGGATAAATTTGGCATTTTACAGCACAACTTTATATATTGATTCTTTTATTCTGTTCTAATAAGACATGTATATTGCTGAGATACATAGGTAGATATGACAAAAACAATCATGTTCCTTTGAAAACACTACACAAAACATATTAGGTTAGGGAATAGCTGATGGGCCTGATGGACTTAAAGCTGACTGTTCTAGTTAGAAAGACATTCTTTCTATAGCCTATTTATTTATTTTTTCATATCTGCAGAAAAGATTCTTTCTTTGTGCCTTAATTACACACAGTGTGAAGAAAATACTCTAAAGTACAGTCATCAGAAGACATTGACTCTTAAAATACAAGTGCTGCACGCCAAAATGAACATGGCATCCGATTCAAGTAATTTACTGAAGATATTAAGATGGTTGAAAATATTCTCTTGTGTCTTTGACTTTAAGTACTATATTAAAGTCACCATGGTTTATAATTTTACCACACTGGAGAAGTCGCTCTACAATTAATGCTGCTTACTTATTATAATGAGTCATTGTTTACCATATCAGGCTATTAGTTTAGCCTGGGGTCTTGAGCCTAAAAGCACTATTTTTTTGCAGAACACTTAAGGCAATCATAAGTCCATAGAAGCCTTCTGTATAACCTATTTTACTGACAAACAATTACATTTTAGATTGAAGAGGTGAAATGATTAAGAATATTTGACTTAGTTGCCATGACAGCATACATTTTTCATCAGGCACAGTGTAATTACTACAATTTCAATGATGTAAAATCAAGAAAGATGATAACAAACAGCAGAACCGTGGAGATATTGCCATTGCAACCAGGTTGCCATGGCAACAGTGATAATAATCCCGGTGATAGATGTTTTCTCTTGCTCTTTCCATTTTGTACGGTTATAACATTCAGAGCCAGTTTTTACCACAGCTTTTTATAGTTTATTAGACTGTCAAAATAGTTTATGAGATGTTGTTGCAAAGGAAATGGCTGAGTTCCGCAGCCTAATAAAAATGCCAAATACTCTGTTTACATACTGCTCCAGCACTTAACAAACATTAAAAAATTGTATGAAAAATGATTTGATATTGTATCTGTATTAATCAATTTGCAAGGCATAAGCTTTGTCACTGAAGGTCAGATGCATAGTTTCCAAACCCTACTTTTGGAGAGCCTTTTTAAGGTTTATTTTTTGACCTGATGTGGACAACCCCCTTCACCTGGACAGGAGTATAAACTACTCACAGGAAATACTTTGCACGACTGAAAGATAAATAGTTATAGAAAATTAAAACCACGTTTGCTTCTCAAATAGTTTTTTGGGGAAATATTTAAAGTTTATGGCCAAAACTATTCTAAATTAACTTTTTAAAGACAACAATTTTTGAAGATCTGACCAAAGACAGGGAATGTTCATGGAACAGGCTCAGAAATAAACATTGTGAGTGTGAATAGTTTGGCAAGAAAGCATCGAATAATCCACTATGGCACTGCGCTACAATAATGTACATATATGCCGCATAATGAATATAATTCACCAGTATAAGATATCTGTGCCAATCATTATATACAGTCTTACATCTTATGCAAGCTTTTCTTTTCCTTTCAATGGAAACACATTACAGAGAATGTACTTCAATAGAGACCTACCATGGGTTCTGCCTGTAAGAATAGGTACCCTAAGATGCGTGTGTTCACATGAAACTGGAGGCTTTATAATTTATTGCAGTCATGTTGGGCATTCATGAATAGACTGCAGAAAATTGAGTCAGACATTAAAGCTTTGGGCCCCGCTTATATGCAGCAAACAGAAAACCCTGAATCATTTCAAAGATATGTACAATTGTGAGTTCACAGGCAGTTTTACCAAAATGTAGAAAGGAGATAGAGAGAATTTTCAATGATGAGGTCTGTATCCATCCATTTGTCCCCCTACCAATGTTTTCCATTTGAGTGGAATACTTTGTATTTAGTCAGATCAGAATTCAGGTCAGTTACACTAAGAAATTTAAGAAACAAGGTCTATACCCACTAATATCTCTTTTCTTGCACTGGAAGACAAAGCAGAAAGGATTAGAATTGCCAAAGGGTTTCTTACTCCCTTGTATTGGTGATCTGCTCTTTAACACTTCCATATGCTTTGAAGAGTAAAGATAAGAGATCTTTAAATGGGTGTGATCAGCTGTGACCCTATGGGTTCCAAAACCAGAGTTCTGGGTCACTTAATTCTCTCTCAGCCTGTCCCCTCATGTGAACAGGTAATAGAAAACTTTTCTCACGTGTTGCTGGGGTAAATACGTGCCCATGACATAGCAAGTATTAGCTGAATCTGATAGTACTGTCTTGCCAGCCAAACAGCACCCTTGTCCTTTCTCACAGATTCTCTGGTCACATTGGGGTGCCAGGAGATTCACCTTCTGGTTCTGGCCCATTAGGTGAGGGGTGTAGAGAAATAAAGAGGTTGGACTTCATTATTCCTTCCATCAGGAGCAGCTGCAGAACGTGGAAGAGAAGAGGGAGGCTCAGGCATTTCTAAAGTATTGCTCGTAGTAGATGGACTCTTTCAGAAAGCCATTCACTGAATTATGATTCTTAACAACATAAGTAGTAAGTTAACACAGTTAGCGAGACTGTACAAGTGCATATAATCTTGCTTATTAAATATGACCTCAATACTACTCCTAAAAAATAAATCAATTGGTATATTTTATGGTCAGTGGCATCATATTCTCATTTCAAACACTACTCAGTCATTAAGTGAGACCATTGTTGGAACAGCTTTTTTCGTCAGCAAATACTTAGCAGTAAGTTTGCTACCGGGAACGGTCACTTTTTCAGATAAGCTTATTGTTTGCTTAGAGGAAAATATTTTCCCTCAATTTAGCCTAAGAAACAAATCCTAAGTGCTCGAGTAGGTCCTCTTTTTCTTACTCTTTCCACAATTCTTCTGTCCCAAATCCTTCTGATGTGAGAAATACTGTAGTTTTTACTACATGACCGCTCCGATATTTATTGCATCTCTTAATAACAAACACCCAGAGCAAACTCCTTACATAAAGAAGTCGAGGAGTTTAAGATGTATACACAGTCTCTCAGAGACATTAAAATTACAAGGAAGGAAAATCAAAGGCCTTAAGAGAGAAAGAAAGGTATAGGATCAAGGGCGAGTTTAAATTCTCACAAGAAAATTTTCGCCATTGCTCAAAGTCAAGTTAGCTTTTATTCTTTCCTTAAGAGAACATTCTTTATCTATAATCTTAAGAGAATGTTCTGTCCGGGGAAGTAATATGTGTTTCTTAACTTGAATTGCTTTGATGTATGGTTATGCCATCATATGTAACTCACAAAACTGCCCTGCTGGGACGTTCATTATTTAGTATCTAAAGAGCAATAACTCTAATCCTACAGCATTTGAGTTGTAAAAAAAAAAAAAAAAATCGATCTTAACAGAGCAGCAAGTATCTAGTTTTAATACCTTAGAATACTGAGTACAAAGGGACAGAGTATCTTACGGGTTTATTTTCAAAATTATTCTCTACTAAGAGCTTAAGGTTTACACTTGACATTTTTTTGGTGGATTATGCTAAAATGCCCTTTAAATGTATCTAAAATATTTTGAAGTTGATCTTACTCCATTTTCTCTTTTTCTCAATAGTACCAAATCCTGAGATTTCAATTTCCATGCCCCTAAGCAATTTTTAAAAAAAGATTTTAGTGTTTTATTTGACAGAGAAAGAAAAAGAAAGACAGAAAGAGCATAAGCAGGGGGAGTGACAGCCTCCCTCAGGCGGAAGCAGCCTCCCCACTGAGCAGGGATCCCGGTGTAGGACTCGATCCCAGGACTCTGGGATCGTGACCTGAGCCAAGGGCAGATTCTTAACTAACTGAGCCACCCAGGTGTCCCTCCCCTGAGTATTTTATTCTATGGAGGCACAGACCTTTGGGAACCTACCAAAATTACACACAGGCCACGGCATGTGACCTGAGGCAGTTTATAATTCCAGTCCAACATCCTTGCCCCAACACACATGTACAAATCCCACACAACAATCCAGAGAATTCAGAAGGGTGTGTGAATTTGCAAATACCTTTCATGTCTGGAACATTTCCTTAATTTTCAATTTCTACTACATTGGTCCTGTTTCCAACTGTACCACTAACTCAGCATGAAACATTGAAACTCAAAAAAAACCTTCAATGTTCACATTTAAGAGAAGATGGAGGTAAGGATAGATATCTGGTCCACATAGTAAGATTTTCATAAAGTTCGGGAGAGGTGAGAGATAGGAAAGTAGTAGGAAGTTCAAAATACTGATGGGTAAAATAGAGGCAGGGGATGAAGAGGACCACATTTCCAGTCATAAAAGTAAGTTACAAGATGAAAAATACAGCATAGAGAATATAGTCACTAATATTGTAATGACTTTGTGTGACGACACAAAGACATAGAATGTATATAAATATGAAGTTAGTTACAATTGTTATCATCATATCACCTGTCAGCTGACACCTCCTTGTCTATTTTTAAAGATAACAGGAAACACTGCAGAATCAGTAATGTTTGGTCTTGGCAGATCTATGAAATCCTATGAAATGTGGTAATAAAAACACCTTGCAGAAATGCAACTGAAGTGACCTTCAGCTGTGGAAGAATTATTACAGTGTTATTGTAAGAAATGAATGAATCTGAAAGAAAGTTAAAGGGGACATTGTGCTAAAGAATGTGAAGACAAGCAATATTTTGCCGGTAGTCAGAAGCAAAAATGCTGAGAATGGTAATGGGGTAATTTGTGATGCGTCCAGAATGAGACAGCCTCACTATTATTCTATAGAATAGTTCATTCTATTGCATATGAGGAAACTCACATTAAAGAAAACTTATAAATCAGGTAATGGCCAGATGTCTACTTTCTTACCCCAAATATTTAAATATCTTCTGATGAGGCATCATTATTATTTTATAGGGATATCCTTGCTTCAGAGCACACTTGGATGTTCAACCTTTATTATCATTCTAGATATGTATCAATATCATGGGTTGTGTACTGTCTTCCAACTGTGTCCATTCTTTTTGCCTTGAGGAACATATGTACTTAGTGTATCATACACCCACCTGGAAAGATCCAGGTCTAATTCTGTACTCTGGCAAGTCTATAATTATTGCTCTGAGACATCAGGTTTTCTTAAAGTTTTGTTGAAAAGAATTATCAATTGAATTATTCTAAATGACAAGATGGAATCATCTCGGATTGCATTAATGAATTTCATAGTAATTATCAATCACAAAGGTTCTTCTAAGATCTTCAAACAGTGCCAGATCTTGAAATGTTAGGTACAAAGCAAAATTTTTCCATTTTATGAGCTGACTTTTTTTTTAAGATTTATTTATTCATTTGAGAGAGAGTGAGCAAAAGAGTGAGAGAGCGTGAGCATGAGTGTGGGGAGGGACAGAGGGAAAGACTCTCAAGCAGACTCCCCATTGAGCACAGAGGCTGACATGGGGCTGGAGCCCAAGACCCTGAGATCATGGTTTGAGCTGAAATCAAGAGTCAGACATTCAGGAGACTGATTTATCCAGATGCTCCAAAATTTGCCATTTTAGAACAGCAAAATGAAAACACCAGCCTTGCTGTAGTGCAAGGTTTACTTAGAGTACGTCTTTATGGTCATTATGCCCTTATTACAGGTTAAACTTATAAGACCACCTCTTTGCCTGCTGATATCAGCTTATTCCCCACTGCATCTTTCACATTCCTCATGCAAAGATAAGCTGAATGAATGTTTAACCTTCCCCAGGTAAAATCATTTGAAGCTTATTTTTTTATATATTAGATTTTTCCACAAAAGTTTAGAATTCCTTCAGTGAGATTGCTCTATAGATGGAATGTGTTGTTTATCATGGACATCTCTGATAGCAACACATAATAACTCATTTTAAACTAGAGAAACCTTGACTCAAAATTCATCCATATTTTTACATCAATACCTGAATTTTCTTTTTAAATTTTTTTTGATTTTTTTTAATTTAAATTTTAGGTAGTTGATATGCAGTAAAATATTGGTTTCCAGAGTAGATTTCAGTGATTCATCACTTTACATACAACACCCAGTGCTCATCACAAGTGCCCTCCTTAATACCCAACCTCCACATAGCCTATGCCCCACCCACCTCCCTCCATCAACCCTCAGTTTGTTCCCTATCCTTGAGAGTCTCTTCCAGCTTCTTTCCCTCTCTCCTTTTTTTTCTTTTCCCCATGAATCTTCAAATGTTATGGAATGACTTTAAAAATAGTTTCAACGAATTCAGAGGAAAAATGAAAAAGCCTATATGGAAATTTTCCTTTCGCCTTTCAATATCCTCTCACTTAACGTGTACTTAAAATAAAAGAACATGAATTTTGCTAATATTAAAATGTTTTTACAACATTCTGTAATTTGTAATTCTGGAAGAATGATGAAAGATTAAAATTCAAGATGTAACAATGACTGCTGAAATTACAAATCACTTCTGCACGTCTGGGATTTTACAGTGGATATTTCTGTCTTATACATTTTATCTTATTATATTTCCACCAACTGTTATTCATTTTGCTCTCATGTAGCTTTATCCTGGATCACAGTTCTGAGGAGATGTAGCCTTAGAAGACAAAAGTATTTCAAGAAGTCAGAGTACATCTTCTGTATTCTAGGTGAATATTTTAAGGAATTTGGGGAACACCAGATCAGATTACCTCTTCTGAGTTATACAAACAACTTTGATTTCCAGACAACCCCATAAAAACCTTACATGCTTCACTTCATAGCTCCTGTTTTTCTTGACACCTCCTCTTTGGTTGCTATTGGTTCTATATTGTTTTTCTAGCCAGAAAATGCAGGGGAAATTGCAATGAATCATGCCATGTGAAAATTTAGTTATATAATACTGAGTCTTTATTTCTTAGCATTCTCTGAACTGTAAGCCAAGGGGATTTGATTAGATCATTTTATTAATTTAATGCCAATCTCATTTTTAAAAACAAAGAAATGGTTTAGCAATTAAAACAAAGAAAGAAAAATCAAAGACATAAAATTCACGTTCAAATGTTTCCTTTGGCTCCCTAAGCATATTTGCCATTTTATTGGGTTGATTTCCAAGAAGTAAAATGAGACTATCTAAAATTTTGCTGGAAGGGAGTGCTAAAAATGAGAAATCACACAGTCCTGAAAAATCTTCATAGTGTTCTTGTGTGCCCTGCTGAAATTCCAAACTTTCTTCCTCTGAGGTCTGATAGGTTCCTACTCTTAGGTACATAGAAGTTCCTTTGTGTCATGCAAGAATTGACGTGCTTCCCCTAAGAAATTTAACTTAAGAGAAGACAATAACAGTTCCTGGTGAAAAACATCAAGGGATTTTAGATAACCATCTGTGCTTTTAGCTGATTCTTTACAAAAAGATAAATGGGGAACAGGCTCAAATTTAGATACATCACCTGGATTTCTGTAAAAGGTGTAGGGAACACCTATCACTTCCATGTTAAACCATTTAGTGACAAGGATTAAACTCTAAAATAGAGTCATAACTAGTGATAAGTTTTAAGTTTGGTAGCAATGATAAATTTTGCTGATAAATCACAGATTGCAATGGACTATTCTTGATTCTGTCTTCTCCCACAATGTAGCACACAATCATCAGTCAATCAATGGTGGCAAACAATGTCCTTAATACTTTATGAATTGTTTCCTTCCCTACATCCCACTGCCACTGCCCTTGCCTGGTGTACATCTCCTCCAGTGTCCCTGTCTCCACCCTTACTCGCTGTTTTCATCCACCCCAACCTCGACACCACCATCAGTTGTAATTCTTTAAAGGACTAATCTTCACCTGTTGCTTAGCATCCTTGGGATACACAAGTTTTCTGATTTCAAATTAGAAAGTTCCATATTTGGACTTTTGAGTAAGGAAAAAAGAGAAACCAATAGAAAGATGGGCACCTAAACCAGCATTCAGGATCAGTTAGATTTAGGAATAACAATGAGGTGGTCTTCAGGCTAAGTTAAGATGCAATAATCAGGCCTCTTCCTATGTCTTCAGACCAGCTGCAAGAGCACACCAGGGAGCTTGTTAGAAATGCAAATTTCAGCCCCACCTCAGACCCACCACACTTGAAATTCTGGGGAAAAGGCCCCAACAATTTATGTTTCTTTGGAAGAAGTCATTAAGAGGAAGAGATCCCAGGTTGACCCCTAAGCTGATCCAGGAGATTGGAGGCTTTCCCCTATCCTTGGAATGTGCATTCAGCTTGCCTTCCCAGCTCCCAGAAGCTTCCTTAAGAGCATAGCCTTGAGATAGTGAGGTGGCATTGAGACCATCTGGACAGTGTGTATGATTGAACCAAGCTGAGGTCCATACATGAACTTTTCAGATTTGGCAAGCAGGTACCTGAAGATTTGCTCATCTTATGGCCACCTGAGATAAGCCTTGGATGTCAAGTTCTCTTGCTTATGAAACCTGCCACCCACCAACCTGAAGGGGTCTTCCTCCTTCTTCAGTCTCTCCCTGCCTTCCCTATACAGGGACTGGTTTCAGATCACATTTGGGAGACTCCTGATGTTGTGAATCAACAAGTGTAGCAAGCCCCCTAAGTGACTGTGATGCCCACGAAGTTTGACAACCACTATCCTAGAGAGAAGAATGAGTCTAAGCCTGCAAATCGTAATCAAGGAGTCCAGCTCTACAGAGAAATGTTTTGCCACATCTGGGAAGGAGGGTTTTTATCCTGGGAGCACTTAAAGCTGTGGTTCCCATCTATGCTGCACATTAGCACCACCAGGGAAACTTAAAATTACGGATGCCTGTGCCTTACTATAGGCCAGTTACATCAGGACCTGTGAGGGTGGGCCTTGGCAGGATGGTGCTTTCAGTGTTCCCCAGAGATTCTTCTGTGTAGTCACGATGGAGAACTGTTGACTTAGGGGTTTCCTGATCTCCCTGTAGAACCCTCCTCTGCTCAGCTGAATAAATATCAATGGGCCCTCATTTCTAGTATTGTAACTATAGTGTCGCTTAAAATCAGGACCAGTTTACCTAGCCACACTTCTTGAGCTAGCCCTGGTAGCCTGGCTCAACTTCAAGGCCACTGCACTGCTCAGTACCAAGGGCACCTTCAGTATGGCCAACGGGGCAGCTGTAGACAGCATTCTTGAGAAGTGCTGGGGAAGAGCTAATACGTGTTTCTGTACTTCATCCTGTCCCCTCCTCTATGCTGCTTCAAATAGGTGCTCATGCATTATGCCCAACAAATTAAGCAACACTATAGCCATGCTTTACTTTTTAACTCTGGCTGCCAAATATAAAGACCTTGTTCTGTGTCCCATGACATGGCTCTCCTCTTAAAGTTATATTTTACTGCTTCAAGTCTTAAGTCATAAATTACTCTAACCTAATCTTCATAGTTGGAAATTGCTTTTAGCATTAAAACAAGCAAACAAAATATTGTCTCTGGTACTCTTTTTTCAATCCCTTCTAACTTGTAATACATTCTAATTCAACAGAAAAGGAAGCAACTATCAATTTGATATTTGCCCTTTCTTTTTAAAAAGCCATAATTGATACAATATATAACTTCCTATGTTTAACCATGAAATGATCTAATTTACACAATAGAAACTGGAGATTGTTAGGCCGTAAGGTGATGGTCTGAGATGTTGCTAATCAAAGTGTGGTCCCCAAGCCAGATTAGTACCACTTGAAAATATGTTACAAAAGCAGAGTCTCATACCAAACCCAGTTCTACAGAAGCAAAGTTTAAATCCGAATTTGTATTGTAACAAGATCCCCAGGTAATCTTGTTGTATATTAAGGTCTGAGAAATACTGATCTTGGAAATGGTGAAGAAATTGTTTCAAATTCAGATTAAAGAACCAATTGTACTTGGTACCTGTAAAATCCCCAAATATTTGATGTGCCAATTAAAATTACAAATAAAGTAGATTTTTCTTTCTCATTTCATTGAAAGTAAGTTTAAAATTAATGTACATGGAGGAAAACGGTGGTTTCAGCAAGTTAAAGCTTATATAATTGTTCTCTGCTCCCAGAAGACATACCCTCTGATTATACAGGTACATTGGAGGTTGCTAGTCACAAAAACAACTGGGAAGCAAGGCTAATGAAGATAGCAAATTGCCACTACCAGTGCTGACCAAGAATCAGAAGGTCAAAACACTGGAGAAACTGACTTCCTTGATTCAGCCATTCAGTAAGTTCCATGGAGCATCTCCCATATTCCAGAAATGGGGTTAGGTGCTAGGAATACTCGTGTTTGGTTTGTGCACTATCTCTATTTTGGAGGCAGGGAACAAGGACAATGCATCTTAGTAAGTGTTATAATAGAGTAATACACTGTTATTATGGGGGCTCAGAAAAGGAAGCGATACATTGACTTGAGAAGAAAGCATTGTCAAGAGTAACTTCTCAGAAAGAATAACAGATGTCAATTCAGATGACTGGAAGTGAGTGAAGCTGAATTCTCAAAGGACAAAATCATTTGTTACAAGCTCTCCAAAGACTTTTTTTAAGAAAAATGAACCTTGACGGTGAAATCAATACTTAGGATTTTAAGTGAGTGATATTTAAGGAACAGCTTTTGAAGAACAAGCAGTGGTTGATGATGTGGTTGAAAGAGACAGGAAGAGTGGAGAGTCATGGGCATAGATGGAAAAGGAAAATCTTGAAAAGAACAATAATATTTCCTTCTCTATCATTGGAGGAGAAGGTGGGTGAGTATAAGACTGGAGATAAGAAAGCAATAAGTGGTGAAGCTTGGAGTCTGAAAGCCCCTGTTTTCTCAGGGGAGAAGAATGCAAGCCCTTCCAGAAAAGAGTGAGATGGGATGAGAACGATCAAGAGGAGAGCATTGCAGATAACTGTTTTCAGTGATGTGACCTGGAATGTACAAAGGACACTTAAAAAGGAGGTGATGAGGGTCCATGTATGGTTGAAGTCATGACGATGCCAACAGCAACAATTCCCCAGGTTGTGTGGTTTTGTGGATAGAATATCTTTAAAAATATTTTATTTATTTATTCGGCAGAGAGAGATCACATGTTGGCAGAGAGGCAGGCAGAGAAAAAGGGGGAAGCAGGCTCCCTGCCGAGCAGAGAGCCCAATGTGGGACTCGATCCCAGAACCTCGAGATCATGACCTGAGCCAAAGGCAGAGGCTTAACACTCTGAGCCACCCAGGTGTCCCTGTGGATAGAATATTCTTTAGCAGTGCAGATGCTTGGATTAACCAAAGGTTCCAGAGTTGTTTGAGTGCTGTAGAAAGGCAAAGGGGGAAAAGTCTTAAAGATGATGTCAAGTGTAACTGGAATGGCCTGTAACGTGCTTCTTAAACTTTTATGTGTGTACAAGTCACCTGGAGCTCTCATGAAAAGGCAAATGCTGATTTGCAGGTCTGGAGTGGCAACTTCAAGTCCTCACTTCTAACAAGCTCCCAGATGATATTTATTCTGGAGTCCCATAGACCCACACTTTGCATAATAATGTTATAAGTTGGGTAAAGGAAGAAAACCCAAAATGGTGGTGGCCTGGAAAAAAAGGAAGGGATTGGGGCACCTGGGTGGCTCAGTTGGTTAAGTGACTGCCTTCGGCTCAGGTTATGATCCCGGAGACCAGGGATCGAGCCCCACATCGGGATTCCTGCTCAGCAGAAAGCCTGCTTCTCCTTCTCTCACTCCCCCTGCTTGTGTTTCCTCTCTCGCTGTGTTTCTCTCTGTCAAATAAATAAATAAAATCTTTTTTAAAAAGGAAGGGATAAGTGTAGCAACTGTCAAAAAGCAATTATGCTACATTATAGCCATGAGGATGGCTATTACCAAAAAATTTTGATGAGGAGGTGAAGAAATTGGAACAAACGTGTTCTGCTGTTGGAAGGAGAGTGAGCTGTAAAATGATGCAGGTGCTACTGAAAGCAATATGGTGGCTCCTCCAAAACTAAACATATATTTAAGATATGATCTAGCAATTCCACTTCAAGGCATATACCCAAAAGAATTGAAAGCAAAACCTCAAACAGATATGTGTACCCTTATGTTCATAGCAGCATTATTCACTGAAGCCAAATTGTCCAACCCAAATGCCCATTGATGGATGAATGAGTAAACAAAATGTAGTGTATACATACAACGGAATGTTATTCAGCTTTAAAAGGGAAAAAATTCCGACACATACTATAACATGGACAACTTGAGGCCATTATGCTAAGTGAAATAAACCAGGCACAAAAGAACAGATACTGCATGATTTCACTTATAGGAGGAACACAAAGTAGTCAGATTCACAGAGACAGAAAGCAGAATGGTGCTTCCAGGGGACTGCAGAGAAAAGGATAATAGGGAGTCATTGTTTAATAGCTACAGAGTTTCAGCTGGGATGCCAAAAACTTCCTTAAAAACACTAATGCCTAGCTTCTACTTCCAGACATTCTGGCTTAGTTGCTTTGGGATGCAATCTGGATATTAGGATTTTAAAGTTCCCAAGTGATTCTAAGTGCAGTAAAATTTAGAATCCACCAGATTAATTTCAAGAGAAAAGCAAAAGGAATTTAAAAATTAACATTTATAACCCTTGAGGAATGTTTTTAAATACACCTTTTGAAGAGACTATACAGTAGACTTCAGAGGTTTGCTTTTGTCTCTAGAGACTAGCACTTAAAACTGTTTTAGCAGAAAAATGGGCTTATTGGTCTAATTCTACTTGGTCACAGACCTTTTTTTTTTTTAAAGACTTTATTTACTTTTATGAATGAGAAAGAGCGAGAGTGAGAGCGAGAGCGAGAGAGAGAGAGAGAGCATGAATCAAGGGAAGGGAACAGAGGGAGAAGCAGACTCCCCACTGAACAGGGAGCCCACTGCAGGACTTGATTCCAGGACCTCAGGATCATGACCTGAGTGGAAGGTAGACATTTAGCCAACTGAGCCACCCAGGCACCCTTTGTCACAGATTTCTACTAGAGTCATACAAAAGCTCATAACCTGGGCTCTGATCTAGATAAGCCAAGAGTTTGGAAGAGGTCAGCACCAAGTTGCAAGTGGATATGAGTTCCATCGAGGTCATGTGATGTCTGGCACTGCATTCAGTCTCTTACTTCTGTGAATTGTATACCCCAAAAGAAAAACATAAGGAATTAGATTTGAAAGAGAAGCAAAGGGGATAATAAATGCCATTTTCATTCTCTTAACATTGCATTTTTGTTCGCTGAAGGAGGTTGAAGTGTCTGGGAAGACTGGCATGGCAAATTAATCACTGAGTCACTGTGGTTACCTCTAATATGTGATTCCAAGATTATCTGTCTGAAAAGGGAAACTTTAATAGCTAGCACCTTTCTGCAATATAAATTAAAAGAAGTTCCTATGATGTGGCTATAACCATGAAGAAACAAAAATTGTAGAATAGCCAAGTCAAATTTTCTTTTGAAATGCTTGATATTACCCTTCTCTACAGAGATCAGGAAGTCTTAAATATCTGCTCTATAATTTGATTAAAATGACCTTAAGGCATTTTTATTTTAAGAAATATACACATATGTGTGTATATATATATATATATACATATATATGCATATATATATACACACACACACATACACACAAATCAAAAACATATAAAGATGTATAATTTTTAACATAGAAATATTTGTATTTACCTGTATTTATTCATTTATATATAAATATAAAATATATATTATACTATATTTATAAATGTCAGTGACTTCATTGTGATTCCAAATAGGCATAATATTTCAGTACAGACCTCTGTTTAAAACAATTGCCATTTTTTGCCCATAGTACTGAGAATTATTCCAAGTTACTTACATTCAATTTTGAAATGTTGGAAACAAGGAGAGAGAAAGTCCTATTTCCCAACACACTTGTAATCTAAGAGACATTATTTGTAATTTAGATTCCCTTTTGATGGTAGAAGCAGGTGTCAAAACCAAACCACAGTGGTATATGGATAACATGACACAAACTACCTTATTCTGACTTATGCACTCTTAACAGAAACTAGCGTATTAGATCACAAAGCAGCTCTGCAACTCTGAAAAAAGGCATTTATATTCTCATTGACCTTAAGATAATAGAATAAATATAGGCAAACAATAAGCAGTTCAAAGGAATTTTACTACATGTATCTAAACTATAATATTCCTAGCTATGCTACCTGATAGAACAAAATAAAGCTTATCTCATGGAGAAGTCTTTTCTCTATTTAGAAACCATCCTTTTTTATCTGCCCTTGATCTACAAAACCATCCAAAGAAACTTTCCAGTGTACTTAGCTAAATTCCTCCAGTTATAAGTTACTCCTTAAAAGTAACTTCGGCACTTTCGAAGGCTCATTAAATCTTTCTGGGCCCTCGGGTATCACTAAGGAAACTGCTACAATAATTTGCTAAATGGTATCCTTGGGACCTTAAAAAGTTCCTGTTCCTCACAAAAAACTAACTTGCTCTCAAGAAGAAATTCACTTCCTACCAGGAGATGATGAAGACCCTTTGTTTATTGTTCCAAGAAGGATTTAAGGGGGTTAAATCAATTGTTTTAGACATACTCTGTGATCCAAAAAACCTATTTTTGACTATTGCAGTTAAAAAAGAAAAGAAAAAAAAAAACCAAAAAACAAAACAGCACCAGCTTGGCTGTCTTCTTCTCACTAGTCTGTCTGTCCCCCAGAAGAATCACGTACTTACATAGTGTGAGGAGTTTTGTCTGCCTTAAATTCCAGATTGGCTGTCCTGGAAATGCATCAGCTACTTCTTTAAGGCCCACAGAAGTTTTATAAACACTGCTCTAAGTTTAAGTGAAACGACAACCATCTTCAAACTCCTAAATGACATAATCTAAATAAACTAAACTAGCATCTCTAAAAGAATTTCCATTATAGTAATGGAAGAAGAGATGAAAAGCCACATTAAAAGTTATGGGATCTTCTATGGTGTTCTCCCAGTATTTGTTAATTTACCTCTTGTACCATCTTGTACTAAATTCAATCAAATAAAATATAGCATCAAGCTCATGGGGTTATATATGCCTAAAGCTTTTCCGGGAAAAAAATTTTTTTTCACGGAAGTAGCAGTTAAAAGAAGAAAGAGGAGAAATCTGGACCTAAAAATCAAACCTGGCATTCCATACAAAGATCAAAATTAAAATCGCAAGAAGAAAATAAACAAAGTTCTCCCGTTCAGCCCCCATCCTCCTGCTCCATTCTTGGCATGCTTTACAAAGAGTGGATTGGGACCCAGCCCTGTGTGTAGTCAGTGATGTGCACTTTACAAAAACACAGGTTTGGGGAAGTACTGGCTTGGAGGAGAAAGGGTCATAAAAACCTAGCGTGGACACCGCCATTCCCCATCCTTCCAGACATGCACACCGAACAGGTTCCCCTGTAACCGGGAAGGCAATTGATTGGTTGATCCCCCCAAATAACTTGCCAAATAGGACAAAACCAGCAAAACACCTTCTACATGACTCACAGGACACTGGTGACTCTCATATAAGGAGGAAGATTTACAAAGCCAGGAATGGTATTATTCAGCCCATATAAGGCCCATTTATAGGCTGGGGAAGGGAACTCAGAAAGATTAAAGAACTTGGATCACAGAGCTAGGAAATGGCAGGCCCAAGATCAGGGAATTCTGTTTCAGCTGTTCAGCTTTTATTCTTTTCAAAGAACACACTCCAGGGGCACCTGGGTGGCTCAGTTGGTTAAGCGACTGCCTTCGGCTCAGGTCATGATTCGGGAGACCCAGGATCCAGCCAGCATCAGGCGCCCTGCTCCGCGGGAAGCCTGCTTCTCCTTCTTTCACTCCCCCTGCTTGTGTTCCCTCTCTAGCTGTGTTTCTCTTTGTCAAATAAATAAATAAAAATCTTAAAAAAAAAAAAAAAGAACATGCTCCAGAATTGTTTTCATCAATTGTTCTATTTGTTCTAAATCATTTTTAGCATTACTAATTGCTTTCTCTTTCAATATTTTTATTTTATGATTTCCTTCTTAATATATGAAGTTGACTGGATATTTTCTTCCTTAATTATCTAAAAACTAAAACGCTTTAAGGAGAGTTTCCTACTAGTGCGTATGTTTCTCTTAGGATTTTAATACATAATCTTTTCACTACTGTCACTTTCTAATAGGCTTTATTTCCAAGTGATTAGAAAATGCTTAATCCTTTTGTTATTAATTTTATATGCAATTCATTTCCTCACAGAATATGGCCTGTATCTTTTCTACTTTGGAGAATTTCTCTTTTGTTGGGAGTTATTTTATTTTTTAAGTGCCAGCATTTCCTAAAAGGAAAAACATTTTAATATACATATAATCAATACACACACCAACGTATATGCCTCTTATTTATGATCTCATTAATTATATTATTCAGATTCTCTAAAATGATTAGAATTTTTTTTTGCTTCATCTGTCAAAGACTGAGCAATGCTCTTACTATGTTTTCAGTTGATCCTTAAATTTTTAGTGGTTTAGCTTTATATTTTTGATATATGTTATTTACCTCAGGTAATAGCTACAGATTTTATCTTCTTTAATCAATAAAATTGCTCTCTTTATCCTGGCAAAAAGCCTTTGGCCTAAAATTCCACCTTGTTTGATGTTAATATAACCCAAATGACCCCAGACTTCATTAGCCTGTGGGTACTAAGGATGCTCCATTAATATTAATATCCTAATTTGCTAGCTCATTAACCCCTACCTGTATAACAGTAGGACCTTGACCTCTACTTAGGAAGTCTCTAGGCAGTATCTGACATGTATTCTAGAATCAGTAATCTACTCTTTATCTCTATTGGCTGCTCTTTGAAGACGGACTCTGGGTTCCTGTTAACTTTTCCTGCTGCAGCTATATCACAAGCCTCCTGCTCAGAGATATTCTGTCCTCCGTGTGTCACAATGATGATGGTATCTTCTGTGAACTCCGAGGAGAAATATTTCTGAAGGATTACTTTGTGAAGGTGCCTTCTTGGGGAATCAGAAAGACCACTACTGAAGTGAACATTCAACCCTTTTTTTCTTTTCCTCAGGGGACACATGGTTTGAGAGAAATTTGAGTAGCAATTGCTTAGCTCGATGCAAACATCTATCTCTAAATTCCAGGCCTGATGTGAATTCTGGTTCACCATGCTAACCCTTCTGTGCATAGATGACTATTCTTTTAATAACCACACCTCCTTGGAATATGGATTCTTTTAGAATACCTTCTCTTGGGCGCCTGGGTGGCTCAGTGCGTTAAAGCCTCTGCCTTCGGCTCAGGTCATGATCTCAGGGTCCTGGGATCTAGGCCCGTATCGGGATCTCTGCTCAGCAGGGAGCCTGCTTCCTCCTCTCTCTGCCTGCCTCTCTGCCTACTTGTGATCTCTCTCTCTGTCAAATAAATAAATAAAATATTAAAAAAAAAAAGAATACCTTCTCTCACAGCTTGAAAGTCTGTAAAGTAAAACATTTATTTCTAGAATGCCATTAATTTGCTAGGCATCTTTTGAATGATCTTACTGTGACATAGGAGCTGTGATATCTCTAATTTTAGATAAGAAACGTAAAAACACAGAGGTTAAGTAACTTACCCTCAAAGAACATACTAGCAGCATAGCTACCAAGCTTTCATGTTTCCTCAGTCTTGGGTTCTTTGTTTGATTCATGCTTCTGGTGACTAAAATACGTCATCAAATCCATTCTTTATGAAAAGCACCTTATGTTGTTTACTTTCTGAGTCTTTAAATAGAGGTTCTATGTAATGTCTTCACTGTGCCCTCAGTTTTGACTGCACTTGGATCATTTTTTCTCTTTCTGTAAATGAGAAGTATAACAGTGCATAGGACAGTAAGGATCATCAGGGTTATTTCCTTAAAATGCAGATTCCTGGTAGGAATGCCTATAATTCGGATGTGTATGGTTTGTGGACCACATCTTGAAAACCGCCGTATGGTGGTTGGCATTACAGTCTGACATCAGGCAGACTCTTCCAGTACCTGCTCTGCTTTTTAATAGCTTTGTGATTATGAACATATTTCCTAACCTCTCTAAATCCTCAGTTTATTCATCTGTGGAATATATCTAATCACATCTGTCTTATAATTGTTTTGAGTATTAAATGAAATAATGCCTATAAATATGGAACATAGTTCTAGAACATAAGTAATCAACAAATGTCTGCTATTTAAGGATGTATTGTTATTAACTGCCATACCATTATCTACCTTTACTAGTTATAAAAAAATAATATA
>PITA01008789.1:22056-81953 GCA_004023965.1 Spilogale gracilis
AGGGAGGGAAACGAAACAACAGAGATTTTGAGTACAGAAACAAACTGAGGGACTTGGAGGGAGGGGGGTGGAGGGATGGGAGAGCCTGGTGGTGGGTACTGGGGACACCTAAAGCGGGGAGCACTGGGTGTGGGGAATGGGGAATGAATCTTGAAACACTGGAAAAAAAATTTAGTAACAATAAAAAAAAAAAAAAAATAATAATATAGTCCCCAATATTTTTCATTAATTTTTTCCTTAAATGTTTTCTACTTGAACGCTAGTAGAAGTATGTATTTATCTTTAAAATTTAAAAGTGTATAAGCATATATGTGGCTTTTTTATTGTTTTAATTAATTTTTTCTGGTTCATGATCACCCTCTCAATGTCTCTATTTAGATCAGGAAAGCTTTTCTTCTATTTTGTCTTTTAGTAACTTTTCCACTCTGAGAACTTTTTAAAACTCTTTCTCTATATTCTGAAAAAGCTCCAAGAGCATGCATACTACATTGCCAATTTCAGAAAGCTCACATCAGTTCTATTTTTTACTATTTTTATGCTACTTAAATGATCTTATAGGGTTATTATTTTATTTAATTATTTCATTTAATCTGAAGGATATCCTAAATCTTCAATCAGTCACCTCACTTTTCTTCTTTTTCTTTGACAGAAATAACAATTTATTGAATTTATTTAAGATTTAAAAACATCAGAAATCTAAAATTTATGTTCCCTAGTGTAAACAGATTTCTCTGGAGGGAATAGGAGATAAACCATGGTTGGAGTTGTGAAAGTGTGGATTATAGATTTTTAGCTTATGTGTCCAAGATGATGATGAAATCTGGAAAATCAGAGTTAGGATTGTGGTGGAGAAAGGCATTTTAAATTTGCCAAGTTTTGGGTTTCATGTGGGAATCCAAACAGAGCTATCTAACAAATGGATATTCAGATCTGACTTTTGGGTAAATCTTATCTAGAGATAATCAATATGATTATACACTTGATAATAAGAGCAAAGAAAATCAACCAGGAGAAGGAACATGAGCCAGAAACCGAGAGGAGAACATGAGAAATTACATTTCAGTGACGAGTTGAAGGATGAAGCATGTCCACTGGACTCTGGATAAAAGTCACTAAAGAAATTTGCCCAGAAAAATTCTGGAGAGAAAATTGGAAGAGGACTGATGACTGTTAAAAGCTGTAGAGGCCAAGTAGTATGAGAACTTGAAGAAAATGTCAGGATTTGTACAATGAAATGTGGGATTGGGTTTGGATGCAACATAATGATGAGTTTTTGTAATATAGGAAGGGTAGAAAAATAGCAACAATGAGTCTACACTTTCAAAAGGAGAAAAACAAAAGTGGGAGTGATCAGGCATGAATTGAATTAAAGGTCAGGAACCAGTTGAAATGAAGGAGATGGAAATACGAGTAGCAGGAGAATAATTAATGGAGAAAAATTCAAAAGATGTGAGAAAGAATGGGGATACATCACAGATGGAGAGACGTGTTATTCTTGGATAGAAGGGACTTCTGAAATTAGACAGAAGGGATAGTACGCGTGTGGGCTCAACACATTCATTCGAGAGGTAGCATGTTAGAATCGTCTGTGTGAGAGTGTGTCAGAGGATTTTAAAAAACATTATGGAAAGGTTGTACTAATTCCAGAGAGGATGCCCACATTAAAGAATGTCAAGTGTTTTGATGGTCCATTAGATACTGACAATGACAAATTTGTAACAATTCTACTTTTTTACTATTTACTTTCTACTTTTTACTATTAATGAATTTAGTTTTGTCAATTTTCTCTAGATACATTTAGTATTTTGTGTACACTGGCATCATGTATAAGAAAGATGTGCCAGAGAAGAGGTAACAGAGGTGGATCAGTACAAAGAGGATTTGGATTCTACAATAATGGAATATAGTCTGGATTAGGTGTACCACCTATTGGCCACATCCATGGCGCAGTTAGGGAAAATGTAGCTGTAAGTTATCATGCTTTGTGTCATGCCAACCCCATCATCCAGGCACCACTGGGTCAGAAATAGATCCCCAAAGACAACCAGCAGTGGATGGGGCTATGAGATGTGCATGTAATGAAAACTCTGCCAAGAGTAATGTCTTAGTTTTTTGCAACATAACTAACTCACTTCCTCTGTGATATGTAGATGACATAGTAGGGACAGGCATTATAAAACAACAGAGACCACAGTATATAACTGTAAAAAAAAAAAGTTTAAAAGAAAAAAAAAAGGAAGGGTTAGTTGGAGGAAAAGAAGCATTAATAATAAGAAATAGAAGAAAAAGAATAAATTAAATTTATTGTATACACAAAACAGTAATTTTATACATTAATTTATTGAAAATAATGTAGTATTATTCCTTGTATATTAGAGAGCTAAACTTTCTTTTAGCTGAGAACTAACTGATACCAGGATTTGGGATAGTAGAGTTGCTAAGTTTCTTTAAGAAATATAGACTTGGAGGGGTGCCTGGGTGGCTCGGTTGGTTAAGCGACTGCCTTTGGCTCAGGTTATGATCCTGGAGTCCCAGGATCAAACCCCACATGGGGCTCCCTGCCTGGCGGGAAGCCTGCTTCTCCCTCTCTTACTCCCCCTGCTTGTGTTCCCTCTCTAGCTGTGTTTCTCTCTGTCAAATAAACAAATAAAAATCTTAAAAAAAAAAAAGAAATATAGACTTGGAGACATTTTACTTCTTTCCATATTGGTGTTAACATTCAAGAAGTGGCATTGAGTAACTAGGCTATTATTTTTGGTTTTATCAAAATTCATTTTCAAATAATCCTATTTGTAGGATAAAGAAATGGTATAACCAATGTGGATTTTCTCTGAGATCTTCAGTATCTTATAGGTGAAGTGACTGAGGCTGTGTAGCTAATAGAGTTAATAGAAGCAATCATCTATTGCAAATATTCTTTAAAAAGTACTGGTGAGGAAAATTTCTAAAGTAATTCTCTGAGGCCAACATTACCTTAATCCCAAATCAGACAAAGACCCCACTAAAGAGAATTATAGACCAATATCCCTATGAACATGGATGCAAAAAATCTCACCAAGATATACTAGCCAGTAACATCCAACAGTATCTTAAAAAGATTGTTCACCATGACCACGTGGAATCTTTTCCTGGGCTGCAACAGTGGTTTAACATCTGCAAATCAATCAACGTGATAGACCACATTAATAAAGGAAAGAACAAGAACCCTATGGTCCTCTCAATAGATGCAGAAAAAGCATTTGACAAAATACAACATCCTTTCTTGATAAAAGCTGTCCACCATGCAGGGATAGAAAGAACATATATCAATATCATAAAAGCCATTTACAAAACCCCACAATGAATATCATCCTCAATGGGAAAAAAGTGAGTGCTTTTCCCTTAAAGTCAGGAACGTGACAGGGATGTCTACTCTCACCACTGTTGTTCAACATAGTACCAGAAGTCTTAGCCACAGCAATTAATAAGAAAAATAAATAAAAGGCATTCAAATCAACAAAGATGAAGTCAAATTTTTACTCTTCAAAGATGGCATGATTCTCTATATAGAAAACCCCAAATACTCGACCCAAAAGTTGTTAGAACTGATACAGGAATTTAGCAAAGTTGCAGAATATAAAATCAATGCACAGAAGTCAGTTGCATTTTATGCACTAACAATGAGGTAGAAGAAAGAGAAATCAAGGAATCAATCCCATTTGCAATTGCACCAAAAAATTACCTAGGATTAAAACTAATCAAAGAGGTAAAGGATATGTACCCTGAACAGTACAAAATGCTTATGGAAGAAATTGAGAGCACAAAGAAATAAAAAAAGCATTCCATGCTCATGGATTGGAAGAACAAATATTGCTAACATTTCTATGCTACCCAAAGCAGTGTTCACACTCAATACAATCCCAATCAAAACACCACCAGTATTTTTCACAGCGCTGGAAAAAAAACAATCCTAAAATATGTATGTAACCAGAAAATACCCTGAATAGTCAGAGGAATGTTGAAAAAGATGACCAAAGGGGTGCCTGGGTGGCTCAGTGGGTTAAAGCCTCTCCTTCAGCTCAGGTCATGATAGAGGGATCAAGGCCCACGTTGGGCTCTCTGCTCTGCAGAGAGTCTGTTTCCTTCCCTCTCTCTGCCTGCCTCTCTGCCTACTTGTGATCTCTCTCTCTGTCAAATAAATAAATAAAATCTTAAAAAAAAAAGAAGAAGACCAACGCTGGAGGCATCATGGTCCTGGATCAAGCTGTATTACAAAGCTGTAATCATCAAGACAGTACAGTGTTGGCACAAAAACAGATACATAGATCAGTGGAACAGAATAGAGAACCCAGAAATGGAATCTCAACTTTATGGTCAACTAATCTTTGACAAAGCAAGAAAGATCATCCAATGGAAAAAAGTCTCTTCAAAAAATGGTGTTGGCAAAATTGGACAGTACATGCAGAAGAATGAAACTGGATCATTTTCTTACATAACACACAAAAATAGACTCAAAATGGATGAAAGACCTAAACGTGAGACAGGAATCCATCAAAATCTTAGAGGAGAACATAAGCAGCCACCTCTTTGGCCTTGGCTGCAGGAACTTCTTCCTAGCCACGTCTCTAAAAGCAAGGGAAACAAAGAGAAAAATGAACTATTGGGACTTCATCAGGATAAAATGCTTTTGCACAGCAAACAGTCAATAATACTAAAAAGAAACTTACAGGATGGAGAAGATATTTGCAAATGCCTTATCAAATAAAGGGCTAGTATCCAAAATCTACAGGGAACTCAGCAAACTCAACACCTAGAAAAAAAAATCCAGTCAAGAAATGAGCAGAAGACATGAACAGACATTTCTCCAAAGAAAACATATAAATGGCCAATAGACACATAAGGAAACGCTCCACATCACTTGGTATCATGGAAAGACAAGTCAAAACCACAATTAGATACCACCTCATAGAAGTCAGAATGGCTAAAATGAACAACTCAGGAAACAACAGATGTTGGTGAGGATGTAGCAAAAGAGTAACCCTCTTAAACTATTGGAGGGACTGCAAAGTGGTGCAGCCTCTCTGAAAAACAGTATGGATGTTCCTCAAAAAGTTAAAAAAATAGAGCTACCCTGTGACCCACAATTGCATTTTTAGGTATTTAGCCAAAAGATACAAATTTGATTTGTAGGGGCACCTGCATCCCAACATTTATAACAACAATGTCCACAATTATAGCCAAACTATGGAAAGAGCCCAGATGTCCATTGACAGATGAATGGATAAAGAAGATGTGGAGATTATATATAAATATATATATATATATATGTATATATATATATATATATATATACACACTCAGCCTTCAAATCCTGCATTTACAATGATGTGGATAGAAATAGAGGGTATTACGCTAAGTGAAGTAAATCAGTCAGAAAGATCAATATCACCTAATTTCACTCATATGTGGAATTTAAGAAACAAAACATAGGGAAAGGGAAGAAAAGTAAGATAAAAACAGAGAGAGAGACAAACCACAAGAGACTCTTAACTATAGGAAAAAACCTGAGGGTTTCTGGAGTGGATGTGGGTGGGGGGGATGGGGTAGATGGGTGATGGGCATTAAGGAGGGCATTTGATGTCATGAGCACTGGGTGTTATAAGCAACTGATGAATCATAGAACTCTATCACTCAAACTAATAATACCGTATATGTTAACTAAATCGAATTTAAATTAAAAAATGAGGACACTCAAAAATAAAAACTGCGGAGAGTAGAAAAAAAGTAATATTAATAGTGGAGCACCTGGGTGGCTCCTTCAGTTGTGTCCAGATGTTGGTCTCAGCCCAGGTCTTGCTCTTAGGGTCATGAGTTTAAGTCCTGTTTTGGGCTCTGCATTGAGCATGGAGGGTACTGAAAAACAAATAAACAAGTAATGATAATAGTAATAGTAATTGTAACAGTTAATACGATTATAGCAATAATCAAGCTCGTGCAATTTTGTCTAGCACTCTAAGGATTATGTTCTTATATACTGTTCTTATATTCTATATAAAATATGATAATTACAGCAACCCATGGTGAGTACTATTATATTTGTATTAGAGTTTAAGAAACTGAAACTCAGAGACATGTGACCTGAGTTCCTACAGCTCCCTAAGTGTTGTAACAAGAATTTGAATATAAAAATTCATCTTCTTATCTCTCTTCTTCACAACATCACACATAATTTGTAGACAGATTAATAGGAGGACTTAGTTTTTTGGAAATATAGTATTTATATTATTTTTCTTTTTAAGATTTTATTTATTTGACAGAGAGAAATACAATCAGAGAGGAAACACAAGCAGCGAGAATGAGAGAGGGAGAAGCAGGCCTCCCACCAAGCAGGCAGCCCAATGCTGGGCTCAATCCCAGTACTCCAGGATCATGACCTGAGCTGAAGGCAGAGGCATAACTACTGAGCCATCCAGGCGCCCCAAGAAATAATAGTATTTATATTCTTGAAAGTACCGATATCGTATCTATGCTCTGCCCCTAGGGTCATAACTGTCACATTCTAAGAAAAAAACTTCTTAAAGATCATTATTTTTAAATTGCTCACTCTATATGTACTAAAACTCTAAAACAAAAAAAAAAAAAAAAAAAAGGAGGGACCAGTCTTTTAATATTTTTAGTAACGTAGTCATCTGTATATTTGGTACAAGGCAAATAAAATAAGGAAGGGATTATCTTATGTATAAAAGCATAATTTGAATGAAAATTTAAAAATTTTATAAGATGGTAAGTGAATTCCATTTATTATATTTTAAAAGAGTTTGGAAATTTAAGTATGTATTTGTGGGCAAAACAGTGTAAGACTTGAAAACCATTTCATTTATTGGTACCACTAACAGATAGTATATATTTTGTAAATATCTGCTTAATTATATGATGAATATCATGAGAAAATTATACTTTGCAGAAAAACTTTAAGACAATTATAGCTCAATTTTACTTCTCTAGAATAACAAATAGCAAGACTTCCCCCTTCCCCCACTGTCAATAAGATCTCCAAGTCAGAAAGGTTCAGAAGATTAGGTTACAAGTTCTAATATATCTTGTACAGTAATATTTTACCATCATTACAAAAAAATAACATTCTGCCCTCTGGTAATTATTAAATTAAACTCTAAATGTTTTATAGCATGTATGAACTCAGAATAAAATCTGCAGTTTGAGCAAAACCTGGAAGGATATCAATTCTCACACTTCATCAGCACCACTACCACTATCTGATGAAGAGATTGGCCAAAGTTTTGACTTAAACATGTCCAATTTTATAGAATTTACTACCTATTATGCGATCCCATTTCAAGATTGTTCAGTTCTCATTCTTAGAAAGCATTTCTTTGAACTTAATTCTCTAAAAGTTTTATTCATTTGTCCCAGTTCTATCCTCTGTGGTTAAACTAACAAGCTATAATTCCTTTTTCCATATGGAAGTACTTTTGTTACTTGAAGAGAGTTATCAAATCTCTTTGCATCATCTCATCCCAGATCCTTCAACTATTTCTCCTGATCTTGAGACCCTTATTCATTCTCTCCTGGAAAAGCTCCACATACTAAATATCTCTGAATGATGGAAAGTAAGGCAATGTTATTGCTCACTATTTCTAGACTTTTATTCAAGGATCCTTAGGATGAATAGATTTAACATCCATAATTTTGACTATTTTAGACCAAATTCAATGGTCCATGAAATGAAGTGATTAGTAATTTTTCCAACTGAAACATTTGAATTATACAGGTTTAAAGACTGCTGTACAGATGCAAAACACTTAATGGGTAAGAGTGAGTGAGTAAACTTGATCAGCTGACATCCATATCTCCATGGAGCTTTTTGATTCTATAATATTCAATGTGCATATACAAGGTAATTTTTGTTATTGTGTGTGTGTTTGTGCGTGTATGTGTGTGTCAGTAAAAAGTAGCCACAAAATGAAGTCAACTGCCAGTGCTATGCTGGAAATAAAATAACACTAAAAGGTCTAGGGATGTTACAGTGATAGCCACAAGAAAAGATTTTGATAATTCATTCTTTTTTAAAAAAGATTTTATTTATTTGACAGAGAGAAACACAGCCAGAGAGGGAACACAGGCAGTGGAAGTGAGAGAGGGACAAGCAGGCTTCCTGCGGAGCAGGGAGCCAGATGTGGGGCTCTATCTGGGGTCTCCGGGATCATGGCCTAAGCCGAAGGTGCCTCAATAATTCATTCTTAAATCTAATAATATATGACATGAATGAGTCTTCCACATATGCTGTACATAATTTAAAGCTATTATGAGATGCCTGGGTGGCTCAGTTGGTTAAATTTCTGCCTTCGGCTCTGGTCATGATCTTAGGATTGTGGGATAGAGCCCTGTGTCAGGCTCCCTGCTCCAGGGGGAGGCTGCTTCTCCCTCTCCCTCAGCTCCTCCCATCCCTCATGCTCTCTCTCTCAAAGAAATAAAATCTTTAAAAAGTAAAGCAATTAAAAAATATAAATTAGTGTGTACATTTTTTTAATCTAGTGATGGATAACAAATTACTGATGGGCAACTAACTTCTACATATGTCCAACAAATGTAATCCTTCATGCTGAAATGTGATTTGGGAAAGACTCAAGAGAATTAAACATTTCTGCATACAGAAACTTAGGATTCAAGGTCTCAGGATAGATCCTTCATGCATATCAAAAGCCCCCAGAACTTCTTATGAAATACGTTTGGATAATATCATAGATTTTGCAGTCAAACACACACTATTAATTGAAAATAAATTTGTAGGACAATAGCATCACACACACACAGAAATGCCTCAGTATTGGGCCTTGTTGTAGGCTGGATAATGATTGCCCAAAGATATCAGATAAACTTTCACAATTCAATAAGAAAAAAGATAAATAACCCAGTTAAAAGATGGGCAAAAGATAAAGATAGACATTTCTCCCACGAAGATGTGCAAATGACCAATAAATACATGAAAACATGCTAGGTGTCATTAGCCATCAGGAAAATGTAAGTAAAAATCACAGTTAGATTCCACTTGACATCCAGTAGAAGAGCAGAATAAAAAAAGGTAAAAACAAGTATTAACAAAATTGTGGAGAAGTAGGAACCCTCATTACTCTGCTTCTGCTAGTGGGACTATAAAATGGTACAACTGAAAAACAGACTGGCAGTTCCCCAAATGATTAAACATGGAGTTACCATATGACCTAGAAATTTCATTTCTAGATACATACCAAAAGAAATAAAAAGATGTCAACACAAAGATGTGTCCGTGAATGTTTACAGCAGTATTAACCATAATAGCCAAAAGGTGGAAATAATCCAAATGTTCATCAGCGGGTATATGGATAAACAAAATATTTATTTTATACATAGAAGTATATTCATTAATTTATCTATTTATTAATAGAAGAAGATAATAAATTATCTATTTATTAATAGAAGAAGCAAAATCCCCTGTATTATATGATCCCATTCATATGAAAGTCCAAAATGGGGAACTGGTATCTGCTTAAGGTTGGGTTGTGGGGAAAGTTACCTCTTACAAAATGGGACAGCATTTCTTTTTGAGGTGACAAAATGATTCAAAAACAGACTGTAGTGATGGTTACATGCAACTATGATTGGTGAAGCTAAAAGTCATTGAATTATATACTTCAAATGGTTGAATTATATGGTATAGAAATCTCAAAAAGCTGTTAAAAAAAAACAAAGAGTGAGGTCACTCTTCATGTGCTAGAGGAGAAAGATACCCAAGGGGCATTGCTAAAGTTTTAAAAAAATTTGTCAAAATGGAAGGAAATCAATGCAGAATGGAGAGCTATTCCAGAACCTACCAACAAATACAAGTATATAATCAGTAGAAGAACTAAAGTGTTCCTTCTGGTTGAAGAGACATCTCATTCATCTTCATATACCTTGAGCAGGTCAACAAATATCAACCATGATATGGTCACATAAATGATATAAACAACTGAGGCCGGGGTCTCAGGTGAGGACCACATAGCAGAACCCTCTCTTTTCATGGTAACATTATTCCATTATTACCTTCTACCATCACGTGTGGATTTTACCACTTTCCCATCCATTTGAATATTTTTTTCTGTGTTTGAGATCTGGAAGATAGTTTCATTTATATCTCTGATCACCACTATATCATTGGAGTGCAAAGAAGTCATATTTTTTGTTCTATGTTTTTTTCCCTCATAAAACCTTGTTTTATGACTATAAAGTCTTTGACTCTTTGTGTGCCCAGATGACTTTGCCAACTGCTTACTTTACTTCAGCAGACGACGGCCCCAAGTGTACCTCAAATCACAGCAAAAAGGGCTTTACTCTGGCATGCTTCATTATTTATCAAGTCACAGTAGAATCCTAGCTATACCTAGTTAGGTTAGTTTGTTTGTTCTAGAGGTGGTCCTTCTGTGTTCTTCTCATGGAATGAACTTTAAGCCCTTAGTCATGCTATATTTATGGGGCCTTGGGTCAGACTGATATACCTCATGGATGTTGCCAAATGATGACACTATTTTTGGGCCTCACTGGATAGTGTGCCTTGTCAGTACCTGTGGACTCCGGAGTATCTTCAAGAAGCCTCCAGTAAAATAGCCCTGTGTATGGCTTTTTAAACTGATTCTCTTTTTGTTCTGGCTTGTGTTGCTTCTGCTTTATTTCATCTGTCACCACACATGTCTGTTTTTTGTCTTCCAGAATTGCACTAATAACTTTAGTCCACTGTTGGTCTTCACTCCTATTTTCTTGCTGTTGTGCATTTATTTACTTTTGTATACCTTATTTCCATTTCAGTGGTGTTTTGTAAGAGTCAGGGGGCATATGAATTCTGTCAGGCCAACATCTTGAACCAAGAGATATTAAACTAAGAAAAATTTTAAATGATGTTTTTATAAACATTATCCTGAATAATAAAGGCATGTCCAGAAGAGAACAATGTAATTAAGTGGACTGTACCATCTGGAAGAGCCATCTTTTTAATACATTTGACAAAACATGTGAACTAGGTTTAATCAGAGCCATAACAACAACAAAACCAGATGAAGCCATGGGTAATGCTAGAACAGACAGGAAAGAGAAGTCTATTCAGGAGAAGGGTTAAGGAAGGCCCCTCATGACATAGGGCTCTGGGTACCCATTTTTGATAACATAGATAACAAATAGGCTCTGCATATTCTTGAGAAGGAGGATGACAGGAAGAATGTAATGTTTGGGGAGCATTATCATAGCAGTTGTATAAGCAATACTCTGGATCAAAGACAGACTCGAGCAGGGAGATCACATGAGAGTCTGTTGATGTAGTCCAGGAGCAAGGGTCTAAGGAACTAGTGGAGAACAGGGCTGTGACAACAGTAGGCAAGAGGTGAGCTAGTCCTTTTGCTGCTTGATTTAGTTCCTTTTACTATATTTTACTTCCAAAAGGGAAACAGCACAATAAGAAAAGCAATTACAAAAAAGGAAACAAATCAAGAGGATCTGAAACCAAATGTCCTGATCAGTGAAATCAGAGCAGGTGACAAAAAAGGTGCTTTGCATTATTTTTTCTACTTCTCAGTAATTTTTTAAAAATGAAGTGAAAGAAATAAAGCAGAATGGGAAGGCCCAAGAATTTTAATTGCTAGGTATTGTACTTGCAAATATGAGGCATGGATTTAAATCCCAGCCCTACAACTTACTTGGTCAGATAAAGCTGAGAATTTAAACTCTATGAAGCCCCAAATCCTAATCTTTAAAATGATGTTGATGGGGCACCTGGGCAGCTCCATCATTAAACATCTACCTTTGACTCAGGTCCTTGAATGGAGTCCCATGTGAGGTGCCTTGCTCAGCGGGAGCCTGCTTCTCCATCTCTCCTTCCCCCTCCTTGTGTTCCCACTCTCACTCTCTCTGTCAAATAAAATCTTAAAAACAAATCAAATAAATAAATAAATAAACAAACAAATAAATAAATAAAATGAGGTTAAAAGTGAAAGCACCAGCTTCATAGAATACCTGGGGAAATAAAATAAGATGGCGCCTGGAAAACCAAGTTTGCCTATTATTCTATAAGACTTGCAAACTTTTTTAAAAGACATGAATCTTACAGGTAAAGGTGGCATATCTCAATCCATACCAACTATTACTTAAAGATCTGCAGTGTTTTGCCACAATAATTTGTATTAATAAAAAAAGTTCCTAAGGACAACTACATTAGCTAAAATAGTTCTAATTGTAAAAATGACTGAATCTTGATCCTTATGGAAATTTAAAAAGTCATTTGACCATGACTAAGTTTCCTTATTAATTCAACAAATATATTTTAATTATAATATGTATTATAGTGTTATATTTTATAATAATTCCAAGGGATCTAAAAGTATTTTTTCTAAATCTCCAATATATATAGTCACTGCATATGCTATTCCTAATCACTAATTCTGTTAATGGCTAATTCTGTTCTATAACAAACTGATATGAGACCTTATTGTATTATATAACAGTTTTGGGGACAAAATTTCCTTCTGGAGTTCAAAAACTAAGGAAAAACCAAGATTATTACAATTATTCAAATGTAGATAGAAACTAACAAAAAATATGGTACTATTTATGGTGATTAATTTTCATAATACTATTCAAATCAATTATGTTTTATATCTCAGAAATCACCAGAATGCAACATCTCACTTCTGTTCATTCTTTATTCATGTGAGTGACTATTTAAAATAATTGCCAATAGCTAACAGCCTGATTTTCCTGTCTATGTGTAATGGCTAAGGAAGACCTAGTGGTTGTTATTGTTCACTACGGTTAAGTTGGAGGGAAGAAATGAATGAGTTAGAAAACTAGAGTGCATTTTCCTTTTTTATTTAGATAGTAGGGTATTCTCTTGAGGAGCTGCCAAATCAAAATCATATGGAGGACCAGATCTCAAAGCATTATAATTGACAGAAGTCAGAGTTTTTTCCTTGGTTAATTCAAGATACTTAACAAGATTTTACAGAGACTCACAATTATAACTAAAATCATCAACTATTATATCACTGTTAATTTATTGACAAAAGAGAGTTCTGGCTTTAAAAAAAAAGTCATTGAACTGACATCTATTGCCATTACCATAGTTGTCTTTAAAACTTCCAAATTGAATTAATAAAGCCATCAGGACCAAGTCTCTTTGATCAGAGGTTAATAAATTGAATCTTTCAAGGGAAAAAGAAACTTTGTAGAGAAATTACAGAAAATAAGAACTTTCGCGTATCTAGATTTTATTTTTCTGTATGTCCAACAACTCATATACATAGGTATCAAATGAGGCTAGTTGATAACAGCATTTCTTCTACAGAATAAGTTTCTAAAGTGCGAAGGGTATTTGTGTGAAAGTGAGAATTGAGCATTTGTTAATGAACCCTGTTGGCAACATACAGAATGCGTTGGGGCAGGATCTTGATGGGTAATTAAGGCTGCCTTGTGTCTTGGATCAGGCAGCAGGAAAGCAGGACTTCCTCTGAGATGCTAGATCTCTGCTGGTGTTATCTTTTGCTTATCACACTATTGTGACGTGTTCTGCAATTTATTTTGATTTGGCCTCTTTTTGCCATTTGATTTCAGTTTTATGCTCCATTATGAAAATGCATGATAAGCATATAATGAATTGATGTAAGAGTCACTAGGCTTAAAAAAAAAAAAAAAAAAAAAAAGGATCACTAGGCTTATCCTTGTGCCTGTGGTGATGAGTTGCAATTTTAACAAGCTCTTGGAATTACTAATAAAGTGCTGGGTTATCTCAGTGATCTTTAGGTTTTATAGCTGTAGGCACATAGGTTTTTTAAAAAAACATTATTTACAAACATTCTTGGAGGAAAAATAACTTTGTAAGTTTGCTACTTTCTAGTTCAAATCTGTGTTTTTTTTTCTTTTTTTTTTTTTTTAACTCAAATTGCTTTTGTGGCTCAAGTATTTGATAACTTGAGATTTCTTAAGTGTGATTGGAGAGTTATGCCAGAGCCAGTTGTCCAGCCATAGTACACAGCATGTGAATCAGCTCCAGGAACTATTCATCCCAATGACATACTTTGATATGAACATGGCGCCCACACCAATCGATGTGCTCCCCCAACAGCTTAAGTGATTGTGCTTTTTTAAATAAAGGGAAATTATCAAAAGAAAACCTTTAGGAAAATGGCTTAATATAAAATATGTAGTGGGCTGATGATGAAGACGTGTTCCTTGATATTTCTCAAACAAAAACCCGTGGTAGGATACAAGAGTGAATGCCAATG
This sequence comes from Spilogale gracilis, assembly GCA_004023965.1. Classification (NCBI taxonomy): domain Eukaryota; kingdom Metazoa; phylum Chordata; class Mammalia; order Carnivora; family Mephitidae; genus Spilogale; species Spilogale gracilis. The sequence continues at coordinate 36,336 of PITA01008789.1, forward strand.
GAGCTCTCAAATGGTTTCCACCTGTCATTAGTTTTACCCTGGCCAGGGCAAAGAGGTGCTAGTCCTATCTACCTGCAGGAACCTTTGGTATCCTGATTTGTACTTTAAATGTGAATACTAATTCATCTTTGGTGATGAACTATTAAGACTTAGTCTTACCTGTAATTCTTTTTCTGGTCATTTTTTTTCATCATGTAATTCTTTTAGCAACAAGTAGGTGAGAATAACAGTAACACAAATAGAGCATTATTTTACTATTTATTTTTTTCTTTGATTCAAACATTAGGAAGTAGGTATGATTATCCTTATTGTATAATTAAGCATGCCACAGCCTTCACAAAGGTTAGGTGATTTCAAGAGGAAGACTATGGTAGGGTCACTCATTTTTGTACATAAAAATTGATGTGTTTTCTAATATCATAGCAGTGGTTTAGATTTAATTTCTCATGCTGTAAATATTTTTAGAATACATTATAAATGTCCAATATGGAATCAACAACCTGAATATTAATCTTGATGAACACAGGGGTGTTTTGTAAGAGTCCCAGATGTGCATCTGTAAAGTATGGCATGAGTGATGTTGGAGCCATATAAATGCAATGATGTAGACTTGGCCAACACTTAATGTCTTTTGCTTTGTTTCTTCTTTCCCCTTCAACTTCCTCCACATTGCTTTTAACATCTGGAGCCATTGGATAATTATATTTCATCATTGGATTTTGGTGACAAAGGAAATAGACAAGGCTTTATACATTTTCAAGTGTCCTTAGAAATCAGACAATGATGATATTTTAAAGTAATCATCTTCCTGGTAATACAAATTTTTAATAACCTATTAAAGATATAGTTTTTCTATCACTGTTTAAAATATTCCTTTTATTTCTCTTGCCAAAATTCAAGTGCAATAATAACATGAATATACTAAATCCTTTAATTTGTCTTTGGGTAGATGCTTGGAATTGTTTTTCTAATATCTTTAGACACACTAGATCACCTGCAAAGGTAAGAGAAAGGAAATTAACTCTTCCTGAGTGAATGTTCCAGATACTATGTTACTTACTTAACACCCAATATTTTACTTCATTCGGAAAACTATCCTTCAGGGAAGATGTTAATATCCCCATTTTTATGGATGCACAACCTCCATTCTCTATCGGATAAGTTACTGGTCCAATTTAGCAGTGATGAGATATGGTTTTGAACAGGACTGCCCATGGTTTCTGCTGTTATTGTATTATTGGGTTGTAGCAGTTAAGGGACTCAGGCTTTTCTTTTTTTCTTTACACTAGCTTTAAAAAGACCTTTTCCTTTGAATATAGTCATCTTCAATACTTGGTAAATATATTAGGGAGGATTTTAGTGACTCCTGACAAAATTTAAACTAATACCAGGGTTGATACTTTTCAGATAACAAACCCCCCCCCCACTTAACATTAAATTCATTAATAACAATACCACAAAATTACTTCTGCCTGAAACCTCATAAAACAGGAACTAATCAAAGCAAGCACACTTAACAGCTAATGATGATTTTAATTTAGCTGTAAATGCCTCAAAGGCTAGTAATTAGGGAGCAGTTATATGCTTTTTTGTTTTGCAAAATAAATTATTGCTGCATGTTTTGCCACAATTTTCTCTACTTAATTTTGTTAAAATAGTTTTATCTGTGCAAAATTTTAAAATAGATCTTATGGCTAGATAATTTAGATAACCATATTACAATCAATTTTCTACTTAAAATAGTGTCTCATGAAGATGTTTTGAAGAATAAATCTGGCCACAGACATGCTATTAAACAACAACAAAAAGAGCCAAGTAAATAAACTCTTTGCAGCTCTTGATTGCATGGTACTACTCACTTTAGATTTAATGAAGGGTTATTTGTTTAGCAACAGGAATGTGAGTCATACATCCTGACAATATTATGGCTCTAAACAATGAAGGTTAACATAAATCACATATTTTCCCCAAACAGACATGATCATTGGTATTTTCTCTTTAGCATTTAGATCAGTAACTCCACTACTGCAGAACTAAATTAGAGATCAATGATATTAAGTTATCTTGTCATATTTATACATGGCTGGTTAGAGGTTTCCACAGGACGGGTGCAGGCAGGGAGTCTGTGCCACAGATGTGAAGAACACCAAATATAACATTGCAAATAGTGCCAACAGCCATTCACGAAGACAGACTTTTTCTTAGGAGAGAGATCATTAAAAGAGTGAGGTATAGGCGCCATAATTTTAAGCCTCACATGAGAAAACCAAAACATCCTTAAGTGAGACTGAGTGTAAATTGATTGTTACAAAAGGAAAGGGCTAAATTTGGAGTGTTTAAGTATAGCAGCTGCTGTTTCTTCCCCATTTGCTAATAAAAAATGGTTGCTTTTGTTTGTTTCAGATACAAATAATAAGGGGTGCCTGGGTGGCTCAGTTGGTTAAGCGACTGCCTCCGGCTCAGGTCATGATCCCAGAGTCCTGGGATCGAGCCCCACATCCAGCTCCCTGCATGGCAGGACACCTCCTTCTCCCTCTCTCACTCTCTCTGTTTGTGTTCCCTCTCTAGCTGTGTTGCTCTGTGTCAAATAAATAAAATCTTTAAAAAAAAGATACAAATAATAGGTAGGCATTTAAAAAACATCAAATAATACATATTAAGGAAGGACAAATATAAAGACCATTTGGAATCTCCAACCCTGGCATAAAGGTAACAAGAATGAAGTTTCTGATGACTATTTGTGCTTTGCTTTATACACTAAAATAAATGGATTTTTACATAACTAAGAAGGCCACCTCCATTGTTTTCTATGGGAATAGTGTGTCCCTGGAGGTACGCAATGTGCAGATACCATGAGTCATAATACACATGCTATTACTGTTATGTTGGGTATTTTTTGCAGGGAAGAGATGTAAGGACTTCCCTTCCATCTCCTCTTTAGGACATTAGGACAAGAAATTGAATCATATCTATAATATAGCTATTTAATCATATCTGTAATTTGAGATCCAGTTGTTTTAGAAAAACTAGAGTATATCACATAATCATTTCTTCTTGCTTTTCTCGCTTTTTAAATAAAGGCTGCTTGATATTCCATATTGTGCCTGTATCCCAATTTTTTCAGTGTTCCCTATTGATAGTTCCAAATCTTGGCCAGTATGTCCAATTCTGAAATAAAGATCTTCTATATGTCCTTTTAACTTGGTATATAACTTTGTATGGAAAATATTCATAGGAGAGAAATTTCTGAATTAAAATCTAGACCACATAAATTTTAACAGGAAATGTATGACTTCTTACCTTTCTTGTTGCATTGTATATGAATAACATATTCCTGACATCAGCACCATTTATAGATCTTACAGTACTTTATAATTGTTCCTAATCTGACCATTGGTGAAATTAAAGCATCAGTTCACATTCTGGTATTTGCTCTTCAGGTGCTTGTCCATTGTTTCATTTTTTTTTTCTTGTCAATAGTAAGGATATAATAATATTATCAAAATTAACCTTTTTCATCTATAGAATATTAATATTTTTACCCATATCCACTTTTTGCCTGTTAACATTTTATTATGTAAAATTTTATAGTTTTTCTATATTCAGCATATAAACATATATCATTTTTTTTCATTTATAATTTCTAGAGCATCTAGCCTTATCTAGGGAGATCTCTGATACTCCATGATTAGTATGCACAGGGATTTGGATTTTATGCAAGGAATGTTTTTTATATTACTTTATATGTTTAAAGTTTTCATTGATTTCATCCTATTATCAAGTGGAATTTATTCCTGGGTTGTAAAGGTGGTTCAATATTCATAAAACAATCAAGCAATACATCACACCAATAAAAGAAAGGATAAAAACCATATGATCATTTCAATAGATACAGAAAAAGCATTTGACAAAGTACAACATCCATTCATAATAAAAACCTTCTGCAAAGTAGGTCAGAGGGAACATATCTCAACATGATAAAGGCCTTATATGAAAAACCCACATAGCCAACATCTTGAAAAACCAAGAGTTTTTCCCCTAACGTCAGGGACAAGGCAAAGATGTTCACTCCCACCACTCTTATTCAACCTGGTACTGGAAGTCCTAGCTACAACAATTAGACAACATAAAAAATATAAGAAATCTAACATGGTAAGGAAGAAGTAAAACTCTTGCTATTTGCAGATGACACCAAAACATAGAAAACCCTAAGGGCTCCACCAAAAAGACTACTAGAACTAAAAATAAATTCAGTAAAGTACACAAAGGATACAAAATCAACATTCATAGATATTTTGCATTCCTATACACTAATAGTGAAACAGCAGAAAGTGAAACTAAGAAAACAATGCCATTTACAATTACACCAAAACAGTAAAATATCTAGGACTAAGCTTAACCAAACAAGTGAAAGAACTGTAGTCTGAAAACTATGAAGCATTGATGAAAGAAATTCAAAGTGACACAAAAAAATGGAAAGACATTCCATGCTTATCTACTGGAAAAACAAATATTGTTAAAATGCCTGTGTTACTCAAAGCAGTCTAACACAATTGCTATCAAAATGGTAACAACATTTTTCACAACTAGAGCAAATAATCCTAAAATTTGTATGGAACCACAAGAGACCCTGAATAGCCAAAGCAATCTTGAAAAAGAAAAGCAAAGCTGGAGGCAACAGAATTCTGGACTTCAGTTTATATTACAAAGCTATAGTGCTAAAAAAGAGTATGGTACTATCACAAAAATAGAAACATAGAACAATGAAACAGAATAGAAAATGCAGAAATAAATCCATTCTATATGTAAATTAATCTTTGACAAAACAGAAAGAGCACACAGTGGAGAAAAAGTCTCTTCAACAAATGGTGTTGGGAAAACTGGACAGCCACATGCAACAGAATGATACTGGACCACTTTCTCCATACACAAAAATCAACTCAAAATGGATGAAAGACCTAAATGTAAGACCTGAAATCATAAAAACCCTTGAAGAAAGCACAGGCAGTAATCTCTCTGACATTGGCAATAGTAGCATTTTTCTAGATATATCTCTTGCAGCAAAGGAAATAAAGAAAAAATAGGCTATTGGGACTATATCAAAATAAAAAGTTTCTGCACAATGAAAGAAATGATCGACAAAATTAAAGGCAACCTATAGAAGAGAAGACTTTGTGAATGACTTATCTGATAAAGGGTTAGTATAAAAAATATGTAAAGAACTGATACAACTCAGCAGCTAGAAAACAAATAATCCAACTAAAAATGAGCAGAAGACATGAATAGACATTTCTCCAATCAAGACATACAGATGACTAACAGACACATGTAAAAATGCTCAACGTAACTCATCATCAGGGAAATGCAAAATAAAGCTACGATGAAGTATCTCCTCACATTTGTCAGAATCATTAAAACAAACAAACAAAAAGGAACAGGTGTTAGTGAGGAAGTGGGGCAAAGGGACCCCTCTTGCACTGTTGGTATAAATGTAAACTGGTAGAACCACTGTGGAAAACTGTGTGGAAATGCATTGAAAAGTTAAAAATAGAACTACCCTATGACCTAGTAATCACACTACTAGGTATTTTCCCAAAAAAACCCCAAAAAACAAAAACACTAATTCAAAGGGGTACATATAGCCTTATGTTTACTGCAACATTATTTATAATAACCAAATTATGAAACAGACCAAGTGTCCATTGATAGATGAATGGATAAAGATGTGGCATATATTTACAATAGATCATTATTTAGCCATAAAAAAAAGAATGAACTCCTGCCAGGGATAGAGCTAGAGAACATAATGTTAATTGAAATCAGTCAAAGAAAGACAAATGTCATATGATCTCCCTCATATGTGGAATTTAAGACACAAAACAAATGAGCAAAGAAAGAGAGAGAGAAATCAAGGAACAGAATCTTAACTGAAGAGAACAAACTGACGGTTACCAGAGGGGACATAGGCTGGGGGAATGGGGGAGACAGGGAATGAAGATTAAAGTTTACACTTACCATGATGAAAAAAAAAGTAAAGGAGAATATACACATAAAACAAAAAAATTTAAATGTATTTTGAATTATTTTTATACATGACATGAGATGGAATTCATTTACCATTTCTCCATGAAACAAGATGTGGCAGTATCCTTTTTAAATAAAGATTTTATTTATTTGAGACAGAATGATAGCTAGAGAGAGCAGGAGTAGGGGGTGGGGGTGAGTAGGGGCAGAATAAGAGGAAGAAGCAGGCTCCCCACTCAGCAGGGAGTCCTATGCAGGGCTCCATCCCAGGACTGTGGAATCATGACCTGAGCCAAAGGCAGACACTTAACTGACAGAGCCACCCACGTGACCAGTTTATTCTTTTCTTCCAACTGTCTTTAATATATGCATTTTTCATGTCAAGGATCTAATTCTGAATTCTGTATTTGCTTGATATATTTATCTGTTCCTATATCAACTCCATATTGACTTGATGGATATGTAGTATGTTCTAATATCCGGTAAACAAGTATTCTCTCAATCTCTTATCTTCATAATCTTATCTTTTTTAAGATACTTACTGTTCACTATAAACTTTAACCATTTTATGCACTTTCAAATGAGTGTCTTGAGTTGCTCACTGTAACTCATATACAACTCCTTGAACTCATATACAACTATGGAAAATGATATATTTAGGATATTAGATTTTCCCATTCAAGAACATATGTTTTTTTATTTATTCAGATTCACTTTGTTTTTCATCCAACATAGTTTTTCCATGTAAATAGTTATTTTCTTGTGAGATACAGTTTTTAATATTTTAGAGGTTTTTGGTCCCTATTGTAAATAACATACCATTTTCAATTTTCACTTTTAAGCATTTTTTTGCTAAAGTATAGAAAAACTGTTAACTTTGGATATTTATCTTGTATTTGTTCCCATTATAAAACTATCTTAAGAATTGTAATATCTTCCAGAGAATATTTTTTTTTATTTTCTAGGTATGCAATATCATCATCTTCTTTTCAAATATGTTATTTATTGTTTTTTTGTTATATTGCTTTTCCTAAATCCTCAAAGGCAATTTTAATTAGTATTATCTTTATAGGAATTACAATATATTTCCTAATTTTAATTAAAATGATTTTGGTGATCACAATTTTAGGTATTTGCCTTTAATTTTTTATCAGTGACCATTATTACATAGAAATTGTTCTCTTTTCTTTCTTTTTTTTTTCTCTCTTATTTCTTATAACTGATCAAATGGATAGATTTCCTGATATCAAACCACCCTTGCATTTTTAAAAATAAAGCTTACTTGCATATAACATATTATTCTTGTAATACAATGTGATATCCCATTTGCTAAGCGTTAGAATTTTTATAGCTTAATTAATGAGGTTGACATATAGTATTATATTTGAATTCCTTTCCAAATCTTTTTTTTAACTTTTAAATATGTGCATTATTATTATTTTAACTGAAGAATAGTTGATATATCCAGGTGTGTGTGTATTTTTTTAGGATATTTATTTATTTGTTTGTTTGTTTATTTGAGGGAGAGAGACATAGATAGCACAAACTAGGAGGAGAAGGAGAAACAGGCTTCCTGCTGGTCAGGGAGCCCAGTGTGGGGCTTGATCTCAGGACCCTGGGATCATGACCTCAGCCAAGGGCAGATGCTTAACCAAATGAGCTGTCCAGACACCCCCCACCCCCACCCCCGTGTTTTTAATGCTGGTTTTAGCCACCACAGTGTCTTCCATCTGCAATGATTTGACTAATCTTAGAATCAGTTGTTCTTTAAAGGTTTGATAAAACTTGACACTGAAATCTTTTTTTTTTTTTTTTTAAGATTGTATTTATTTATTTGACAGAGAGAGAGATCACAAGCAGGCAGAGAGGCAGGCAGAGAGAGCAGAGGAAACAGACTCCCCGCCGAGCAGAGAGCTGGATCATGACCTGAGCTGAAGGCAGAGGCCTTAACCCACTGAGCCACCCAGGTGCCCTTACAGCCTTTTCTAAATAATAACTTTAACCGTGTTTTTAACTTCTACTGTGGTAATGAGCCTACTCAAACTTTCCATTTGTTCTAACATCTCACTTGATACCCTGACAATATGTTGACAGGCAAACATGCAATTTCTCCCAAATTTTCATTTCTTTCAATGAGGTGTGTTAGTTGTCTCTAATGGCTCTTTATCTCCTTTCTCATTTCCAGTCTTCCATTTTTGCTCTCTAGTTTTTCTATTTTCAAGATTGCCAAGATTTAATCTATTATATTAGTCTTCTCTTCTCTTTTCTCTGTGAATATAGGAATTTTAAATGACAGTCTTCCTGATACACCACTTTCATTGTGTTCCATAGTTGTTTTTTTTTTTTTGCTTTTTGTTTAACTGAGTATTCTATCCATCATGTTTTTATTTTATTTTATTTTACTTTATTTTACTATTTTTTATTTTATTTTATTTTATTTATTTGAGGGAGAGATAGTGAGCATGAGTGGGAGGGAAGTAGCAGAGGGAGAGGGAGAAGCCAATTCCTAGATGAGCAGAGAGTCTATGTGGGACTCCATCCCAGGACCCTGGGATCATGACCAGTGCCAAAGACAGACACTTAACTGACTTGGCCGCCCGGTATACCCTATCCATCAGTTTTTAAATAATAAGTAATTTTTGCATTTATCATTTGATTGGAAAATGTTTAGTTTTCAAGTATTTAATATATTTCAGTCACCTTTTGTATTCATTTTTAAAATTTTATTTTACTATGGCAAAGAAAGTGCTCTTAAACTTCTACTTAAAAAAAAAAAAAAAAAAGGAAAACAACTAGGTTTCAGGGCGCCTGGGTGGATGGCTCAGTCATTAAGCATCTGTCTGCCTTCAGCTCGGGTCATGATTCAGGAGTCCTAGGGTCAAGTTCTGCATCAGGCTCCCTGCTCAGCGGGAAGCCTGCTTCTCCCTCTCTCACTCCCCCTGCTTGTGTTCCCTTTCTAGCTGTGTTTCACTCTGTCAAATAAATAAATAAAATCATAAAATAAACTATTTTTCATGATCAAGTGCAGATTTTTCTTTTTTAATTAATTTTAACTTTTATCTTTATTAATCATGATGATATTCTGATTTCAGGCATGTCAAAATATTAAAAGTTATGTATTAGGACCAATCCCTCCATGTACGTGGATTATTTATTAAAGTTATTTTTCTTTACCTTTTTTTAAGTTATTTGATCATAGTTCTTCAGTTCCTTTTCAGTCTTGAAAACTTTTTATTTTTATGATTTTATTTATTTGAGAGAGTATGTGTGTGAGCATAAGAGCAGGAGGAGGGGCAGAGGCAGAGGGAAAAGCAGACTCTGCTGAGCAGGAGCCAGGAGCTCCATTTTGAGACCATGGGATCATGATCTGACCCAAAGCCACTTAACTGATTGAGCCACCCAGGTGTCTGCCCTTGAAAACTTTTAAGATGATTTTTTAATAGCTACCCTATAGGATAGTGTTATAATGAACTTCTTTCCTATTCTTTTTATTTATTTATTATCATTATCCCCTAATTTTCCCCCGCTTTTCAGTGAGAAATTTGGAAAGGTTTCACCCAGTTTTCTCCCTCATCGCAATTCCTATGTTTTGCTGGGACAAATCTGCACTTAATAGAACTTATCTTGATATATATCTCTTTTATTTCAAAAGCTTTTCTTACACTAATACATTTACAGAAAGTCTATACTTATTACCCATATGTAGTCACTGCTCACAACTTCTTCCTCTTCTGAGGATTTGCACTGGTCTCAAGGTCCCTGACATGTGGCTATTTGATTAAAGTCAGTTGTCCGTCCTCAAATGGATAATGTAGTACTCAAAATTCTCAAATAGATAGTAGGCAGAAAAATAGAGTCAGTTATTTGACTTTAAATAAGCACTTGATGGTATACTCTCAAAGTTCTTAAATAATTTTAAATAGATGATAGAAGCTTAAATAATGATAGCAACATTGATCTACATGGAGGCATAGATCTATCTATCTATCTATCTATCTATCTATCTATCTATCATCTATCTATCAAAATTTACCATTCATTAAAGATCAACCTTTATTTCAATTAATATACTAAAATTTTTAATTCAAAATTCATAGTTTTTAGCTGTAAGAGTCTTTTTCATGCTTTTTTGGAGCCCCTTGAGTGCTCTTCCTTTATTTGTAGCTATGTTTTTGCTTTAGTTCTTCCAGAAGTTCAATTTCATTAAGTATGATTTATGATTCTTCAACCTACTTCACCTCCAACCACACCACTGCTCTATCCTCAAGAACGTGGTCTGGCTCCATGTTCTTTAAGACAGCCACATAATGATTTGATGTCACTGCACTTTTCTAAAGTCTTAAGTTTTTCATTATCAGATAACATCATATGTGAGACAACATCCTAGGACACACTGTGCTGCCCATCCTTAATCTACTTTCGTTTTAGTCATTTATCATCAGAGGTTCAAAAAACTGAGGGTTCCATTTCCAACTAGGTTGCCATACTGTATGAGGGCTAAATACAACATATGGGACAATATTTGTGAAAGTTTCATCACAATGCCTGGCATAGAAATGTGTGAAGCAAATGTTCTCTCTCTTCGAACATTCTTTGCTATGGAAAAAGATTGATTTTATCAGTAGGTCATGAAATGTTTTAATTTGTGGAATGACTAATTCAAATTTATTTAAAAGGTTACTCAAGTGGAAGTGTGAATGGCAAGATTCTGTCTAAGGGACCACTCACAGAAGACAAAAGCGGGAAAGTGGTAGAAGAGCATGAGGCTGTAGACAGAGAAATCAAAATGTAAGCTACAAATAAATAGTACATGTTTTTGAAAATGATTATATAGATAATGAAGAGGTAGTGAAGTTCTTTAAGTTTGGAGGAAAATGATTAAAACTGTGTTTTAGAGGCATGATGTTAACTTAATATAATGAAGACACCAAAAAAGTAAAACTAAAGCAGTGAGATGTTAGAATTTAATTGTTTGGGTGATAAAATGCTTAAAGCCTGATTTATAGTGATGAAATTGGCAGTGATAATAATGGTGTTTAGAAGAGTTAACCTTATTGAATTCTTGCTCTGTTCCATAATGCCAGGCACTGCTCTAAGAACTTTATTTATTTTATTATATTTATTTGAGAGAGAGAATGAGAGAGAGAGAGAGAGAGAGAGAGAGAGAGAGAGAGAATGAGAGAGGTAGAATGAGGGCAGAGGGGAAGCAGATCCCCACTGAGCGGGGAGTCTGATGAAGGGCTCAATCCTGGGACTCCAGGATCAGGACCTGACCTGAAGGCAGACACTGAACCCACTGAGCCATCCAGGTGCCCCTAACAATGCACAGCAGCACTGAGTACTCTTGGTGCTACTATTTGTCCTCATTTGGTAGAAGTTAAGTAACAAAATTAAATGTCTAAGTTGACAAGTAACATTCAAAGCCAAGCTAGCTCCAAACATTGTGCTTAGTAACTCTAAATCTGGTAAAACACTGCAAAGAGAAAATGACTGACTGGTTGTCAGTGGCCCAAGACCAGGGACATGTGACCCAGAGATTGCTAGTCTGGGGGAGCTGGAAAGAAGTCCTCAGGATTTTGATTCTTAGAACTATGATACATTTTTCTTCCTCTCTTAGCTTGAGCTTATACTTCTCACAGTATGGACCCTCTGACTTTTCTCTGTACTGTAATAGCGCTTCATGTAAAAGACATGTTGTCTTATTTCTTTAAGAATATTCTGATTTAGTTCAATCTGGCTGAGTCCCTGCACTTCCTGGGGTTTGCAAGAACCCCACTGCCAGTCATTTTTGGAACATTTTTTGAACACCCCCCTCCAGTGCATCATACAAGTGTCAGGAAAAAGAAGAAGTCCAGTGACTCCTTTGGCGAATCTTTGTTGCTTCCATTCTTTTTTTTTTTTTAAAGACTTTATTTATTTATTAAATAATGAGAGAGAGAGATCACAAGTAGGCAAAGAGGCAGGCAGAGAGAGGGGGAAGCAGGCTCCCTGCTGAGCAGGGAGGCTGATGCGGGCCTTGATCCCTGGACCCTGAGATCATGATCTGAGCTGAAGGCAGAGGCTTAACCCTCTGAGCCATCCAGGTGCCCTGTTGCTTCCATTCTTAATCACCGTCAATCAGGCTCTATTTGATGCTCACAGCCACACTGAAGGGCACCAAGGTACCCAAAGCAAAAGCATATAAGAGTAACAGTAGAATAACTGATACTTTGTTATATGAACCCTGCTTTCTCTGTTATATGAACCCTGCTTTCTCATGTCTTCCAGCTAATTATATTGAGTTCTTCTTGTTTTTGTCAAGTGGTGCTTTGAAAGTGGAATCTTGGAAAATTTCCGTATTCATGTTTTAAAAAGATAGTAAAAGTATACCAATGCTAGTATTGACTTTATCCAAAGAAATTACAGTTTCTCAACTCATTATGGAACAAAGCAGCAACAAACTGAAATACAATCATTATGCCTGCCATGATTAATGAGGTCTTCATTGTTCTGAATTTATGAGAGTGTGACAAATTCCTTGTAAATCAAAGAATTTTCTTTACCCCATAATAACACAATTATAATTTTAGTATTCATTGATAGAGAAAATATATAATAATAAGGAGCTTTTATGAATTCATTAATATTTAAGATTTTTGTAATTTGTAAATATATGTTACCTCATTGGTCAAATAATATTTGAAAATAAGTCATTAGACACTGATGTAAATAAACACTTTTAGAACTATTACAGTAAAAGTGTGACATCCTCTCTTTCACCAGGAATCCATAAATCATAAACTTGTAGCCAATGATTTACACAAAGGACACTTGGAGAGTTGAACTGTGTAAATGAGTCTTATTACCCAAATCAGAGTATGCATGTGTGTGGGTGTAACCCTATTAGAAGATGCACAACTCCTGGAGAACCCTTCAAGAAGCTAGCCATTACTTGTTAGTTTTGAACAAATTTGGCAAATTATCAATAACCTGACATATTTCCAATCTGAACAGATTGTGAGTAGAGTTGCTTTAATTCAGCCTGCTACAGGGTTCACTATTGTAAATCAAAGAGATACACAGCCTGAGATCACATGTGGGGGGAAAATGACATATTTTGTAAAGGTGTCCTGGCTAAAAAATCTATCATATCATCAGTTTCACCGACCCACCACTAGCATTACAATCCATAGGTACTAAAAGAAGGAAACAAACACAGATAAAATGCTACTGTTTCTATTGGTGTCAAAAGTACATCTATAAAAGTCTCTTGTCAAATCAAGGAGAAGCAGTGGCTGGGTTTTTTTTTTTTTTTTTTTTTTTTTATCTTTCCAGATGAACTAATTAATACCAAAAACTTCTCTATGTATATGTATGTACTTTACTCTCTGATTTTTAGCTGAGTTATTTTTTCTCCTTTTAAAAAAACTTACATATAGTTGACATATAATGTTACATTAGTGTCAGGTGTACAACTTAGTGATTTGACAATCTATGTCATGCTATGCTCACCACAAGTATAGCTACCGTCTGTTACCATACAGAACTATGATAGTCACATTGACTGTATTCCCTGTGCTATATACCATGGCTTTCTCATTCCATAACTGGGAACCTGTACCTCCCACTTCCTTTCACCCATTTTGCCCATCTCTTCAACCTCCTCCCTTCTGGCAACCACCAGTTTGTTTTCTGTATTTATGGGTCTGTTTCTGTTTTTTTGTGTGTGCTTGTTTATTCATTTGTTTTATTACCCAACATCTTTTAATTTTAGGATTTTAAGAATAATTTAATCCTCTTTATTGAAGATTTATAACTTTTCCTCTTAGTTGGAATTATTAGAATGTGGATTTAGACCTGGGGTAAAAATTTTTAGAACACACAGAAAGTATATGGATTTAATTTTTTAAGATTTTATTTCTTTATTTGACAGAGAGTAAGAAAACACAAGCAGGAGAAATGGCAGAGGGAAAGGGAGTAGCCGGCTCCCCACAGAGCAGGGAGCCTGATGTAGGGCTTGATCCCAGGAGCACAAGATGATAACCTTAGCCGAAGGCAGACACTTAACTGACTGAGCCACCCAGGTATCCCAGTATCTGTTTTTTTTTTTTTTTAATTGTTAAGAATACTACTTATTGTGCACAGTTATTTGATAATTAGATTTATTTTCATTTACATTAAAAATCTGTACTTGGGTGTGGAGTTCTATGACTTCCAATACACATATAGACTTGTGTAATAACTACCACAAACAGGACTGGATGAGTTCCATCACCTCATAAAATTTCACTTTGCTTTCCTCTTGTGGTCAAACCCTCCTGCACCCTTAATCCTGGTAACTGCTGATCTATTTTTAGTTTCTGCAGCTTTAACCTCTCCAGAATGTTATATAAATGGAATCCTACAGGGAGCAAACTTTCAAGACTGAAATTTTTCATCTGGTATATGCATTTAACACCACTCATGTTGTTGCATGCATCGATAGGTCATTCTTTTTCATTGCTTAATAATATTCCACTGCATTGATATACCACATTTATCCATTCTCCCATTGAAGGGCTTTTCGGTTGTTTTTATTTCTAGTGATTATGAATAAGATGCTATAAATATTCACACACAAGATTTAGTGTGAAAATTAATTTTTATTTCTCTAGAGTAATTACTTAAGAATGAGATTGGTATATGTTATGGTAGCACATTTAACATCCTATGAAATTGCCAAACTGTTTTGTAGAGCATTTTGTAAACTGACAAGCAAAGAATGAGAGTTTCTGCAGCTCTGCATCCTTGTAATCATGTGGTATTGTCACATTTTATTTTTCCTTCCCATTTTAGTAAGTGTAGAGTGAAATCTCCTTGTGGTTCTGATTTTCTTTTTTGTAATTGCTAATGATGGTGATCATCTTTAATATGGTTATTTTCCCTTTTGAATAGTTTCTTTGATGAAGAGCCTGTTCTGACATTTGCCTATATTTAAAGTGAGTTCTTGCTTCCTTATTGTTGGGTTTTTAGGGCATTTTTAATATACTATGGATGTAAATCCTTTGTAAAATATATTTTTTTATTTCCTATTTTATTTTTTTTCAGATGAATACAATTCCTTTATCATGGGCAACAAGCCAAAACAAAATCCCCAAACCGCAAACATGTAAAAACCCAGAGTGCTAGAAATACAAACTCAGTTCATTCAAAATCAAACTCCTCCAGGAGCACCTGGGTAGCACAGTTGGTTAAGTGTCTGCCTCCAGCTCAGGTCATTGTCCCAGGGTCTTGGGATAAATCCCGGCATCGAGCTCCTTGCTCAGCTGGGAGTCTGCTTTTCCTTCTTTCTGCCACTTCCCCTGTTTGTGCTCTCTCCCTGTCAAATAAATAAGCAAAATCTTTAAAAACAAAAATAAAATCAAGCTTGTCCAGACTCTGTTCACAAACCCTAGTGAGGTACATGTGAGCACCAAGTAGGGGGGATTAGGACGGGAGTGAGGCCAAGAGAAAGGATGGGAAGGGGGTTCCCATAGTCCCCCTTGGGATCACCCTCACAGTGGTACCTCCACCTTTCCAGTGGCAGTGAAGACCTATTAGACTCTAACTTTTGATCTCCACCCCACACCTGGCCAAGGCTTTGAAGGCCAGCCTCAAATGGTTCTGCCTTCCCTTGCTATTTTCACTTGCCCAGGCTTCCTGCCTCACTCTTCTCTTCGTTCACCCTCTTCTTAGTGATTAGTAGCAGGTTAGGTTACTGTGTGAGCCACAGTGAGCCTGGGGGTCTGGGGAGGCAGTATGAAGTCAGGATGAAGGGAGAAGAAGAGCTGTCCAAAGATCCCTCTCTTCATGAAATCCCAAACTGTATAACCAGATCCTCTTTTGCATGTACTTCGATCTGAGAAAGTGCACTGTGGCATAAGCAGCTATCCTGGGTACCTGCTTTAAGTTGGAAAGGGGGAAGGGTTTGCTGACCAGCACTTGATGGGGCAGGCTGGAGAGAGATGGTGGGGTGGCAGCTTCTTCCAGTGAGTCAGACTACTTCTCATCACAGCCAAGTGGGTGCTGTCCTGTGCTCGTACTGCTCCATGCCCTGGGAGCCCACAGGAGACATGCCAGTGATCTTGCTGGCTGTCTTAGCAAGACTATAGGGGAGCAGGGCTCACTCATCTGTGTGAATGGGAAGCAGGCAGTGGTAGTTAGGTTCAGCTCCATTGAGAGCTTTGGTTCCCCCGACTAGTAGCCTCCCATTACTAGTGTCCAGCAGCAGCTTCCATTCCTCTCAGTCCTGGCTTGAGTCCTTGTTCTGGCTGCTGTAGTAGCACCCCATGGCCGGGGTGGGGCAGGGTGCTGAAGACTTGCCAAGGAGGGACAATGTCTATGGGGAGCCCTTCCAGTCACGTGACCTGTGGATACATCCAGCAAGTAGTCATCTCAAATATATAATTTAAAAAATATATTTATTTATGTGAGAGGAGAGAATGTTTAGGGGGAGGACCAAAGGGAGAAGGAGAGAAGCAAACTCCCAGTTGAGTGGGAAGCCCCATGTGGGACTCAATCTTAAGACATGGAGATCATGACCTGAGTGGAAACTAAGAGTCCAACACTTAACCAACTAAGCCATCCAGGCACCCCATCAAATGTATAATTTTTGCAAATACTTTTTCCCAGTTGGTGGGAGGGTTGACTGTTGGTTTTCATAATGGTGTCTTTAACAAAAAAAAATATTTTAATTTTAATGATGTCCAATTTGTCCTTTTTAACTTTTATGGAATTAGGTATTATTTTTATGAATTTTTGCCTATCTTAAGTTTCCAAAGATTTTTCTCCCACGTGTTCTATGAATTTTATGCATCTTTTACATTTAAGTCAATCACCAGTTGTGATTAAATTTTAATATACATTGTGAAGTATAAGTCTGTTTGATTTTTGCATCTGAATATTCAACTGTAACTGCATGATTTGTGGAAAGAATTTTCATGTCTCCACTGATTTGCCTTTGAAATTTTGTTAAAAAATCAGTTGGTCATATTTACATAGGCTTATTTTTAAAATTTCTATTCTATTGATAAAGGTGACTTTTTAAAAAAATTAACGTCACCTTCTTGATTATTGGAACTTTATGGTAACTCTTAAATTTTGGTTGTAGAAGTCCCTCCATTTTCTGCTTTTACAATTTGCTTTGAGTATTCTAGTTTTTTTTGTTCTGTTTTTTTTTTGGTCTTTTTATATAAATTATGGAGTCAGCTTGTCTATATCTATAAATCTCCTACCAGAACTTTAATTTGGAATGCATTGTCTATACTTAAATTGAGGAGATAGTAACTATATTGATTATCCCAATAATGAACACAGTATTCTCTCCATTTATTTAGGTCTTTGTTGACTGTTTTTTCATCAATGTTTTGCACTATATAAGTCTCATACATATTTTGTTAGATTTATATTGTTTGTTTATTGCGGGAGGAGCTATTGAAAAGGTGTTTTTCCAAGTTAGCTTTATAATTGTTTGTTGTTTTTTTATAGAAATACAACTGATTTTTGTAATTTGACTTTGTACCTTGCAAATTTTCTATCCTCCCTTATTAGTTCAAAGAGCCTTTCTTTTTGTAGATTTGATGGGGTTTATTGCATAGACAGTCATGTTTGCAAATAGAAACAGCTTCATTTTTTCATTTCTAATTTGTATGGCAGTAATTTCTTTTCCTTACTTTATTTCATTGACCAAAAGTTCTAGTAAAATAATAAGAGAGGTGAAAATGGACATTCTTGACTTTTTCCTGATTCTGAGGGGAAAAATTCAGTTTTTCAAAAGGAAGCCTAATGTTACCTGTAGATTTTTTTGTAGATGTCCTTATTCAGACTGACAATGTTGCCTGCCATTCCTAGTTTGCTAACAGTTTGTATCATGAACTGATAATGACTTTTGCCTGATATGTTTTCTACATATTGATCTGTTCATGTACTTTTCTTGTTAGGTTTTAAACAGATTGGTAGAAGATATAAAGAACCTCTTAAATGCACTCCGCAAATGCCAATTCTCTGTAAAATCTGGTGGTAGAAAGCCAAGAGCAATTGAACAAATATAT
Source organism: Spilogale gracilis (assembly GCA_004023965.1). Classification (NCBI taxonomy): domain Eukaryota; kingdom Metazoa; phylum Chordata; class Mammalia; order Carnivora; family Mephitidae; genus Spilogale; species Spilogale gracilis. The sequence continues at coordinate 54,407 of PITA01008789.1, forward strand.
TTCTATGTAGTTAAGATAATAAGGTTCATATGTTTAAGTCTTCTTATTATAAACTTAATAGATATTTGGCACGGACTATATATGATGGTTCTAATATGGGCTATCAGCCAAATCTTGTCCAAAATGTTTTGTCTTGGTCTATGAAATATTTTTAAAAAGTTGACTATGCTGAGTGAAATAAGCCAAGTAGAGAAATTCAAGTATCACATGGTTTCATTTACTTGCAGTGCATAAGGGGTAATATAGAAGACAGTAGGAGAAGGAAAGTAAATAGGAAGTAGGGTAGTTCAGGGAGAGAAACGAAACAAGAGAGACTTTGGACATAGAAACAAACTGAGGGACTTGGAGAGAAGGGGGTGAGGGGATGGGAGAGCCTGGTGGTGGGTACTGAGGGCACCTATTGCATGGAGCACTGGGTGTGGGGAATGGGCAATGAATCTTGAAACACTGAAAAAAAATAAAAATTAAAAAAAGGTTGACTCAGAGTCTGATACTTAAACTCGAGGAGATTTCATTTCCTTTTCTGGATTTCTAGTTTCCCTTGGTAGCTTTCACAAAACTAGACCTCATTGCTTCATGGCACCACCAGTTGGAGTTGAGTAGCCACTACTCCTGTTTTACAAAGACGATATTTTACTATAGTACCTGGAATTCTGAGTTGTTTTGCTCATTTATGTTACCTGTCTCACAGCTATAAGCTATGGTATTTGCAATTTCTGACCTAGAACACTGGGTGGATTCCATATTAATTTTTATCTTTTCAATGAAAAATGAGTAGAATCTACATAGTGAGATACTATTTTGTATAATAGAATGGCTATATTTAAAAATAAATATATGTTATTGAAATTAGCAATTCTAAATACTTTGGAAGCAAATGGAAATTGATATTGATGGTGTTATTATGGTTATGTGTATCAAAAATCTTAAAAATACTCATATATTTGAATAATTAATTCTATTTCTTGGGATTTACCATGGGGAGATAATTATAAACATATATAAAATTTTATGATGATCATAAAAAATCAGAACTCTATATCCTCCCTCTCAAGAATAACAGAAGAACCATAGTACCAGAGCCAAAGAATCCAATGAAGTCCTACAGACTCAATCTGGATAAATATCAGCTACATACAAGAAATTGAGTTGGGATTATAGTCATCAACTTCTTTTATATTTGTTGTTTGCACTGCATCGTGGTCAGATTTGGAGTTTACAAAATATCTATTTTCCTTATGTAATTTAAATTTTTCTTTATGTACTACTACAGGTTCTTTTTCTAAATAGATACAGCTAGTTACTTGAAAATAATGTCTTTTTTTGCTCAGAAGAAACCAAGTGATATGCATTATTTAATCCTCTATATGCATTTTAATGTTCTTACTTATGTCAGTGACAGTTTGTCACACTACAAGCACATGAAAATTTCTTACTCTTACTTAATATTCAATCTTTCTACATCATTTTAATAGTTTATTTCCCAGAATTCAAATTCAGCAAGTGTATATTGATCATTGATATGTTTGTTTTACTCATTTGACTTTAATGCCTTGTATTTTTATACTCCTTTATATTTGTCTTCATTTCCTTTTCTTATTTTATAACATTGACCAAGTTTTTGTTCACTTTTCATTTCAGTGATATTTTACCAGTAATTATTTTTAATTTCATTACATTTTTGAACATAGAGTTATCTGAAGGATAGATAAACATTATGTATATTCTTTCCCCAAATATAACAAAACCTGTGCTTGTGCCTTTTTATTTGAAAAATTTAGGTTTTTGTCATATTTCTTCTCTCTTATCCTCTCTTTCTTTCCCTCTAAAACTCTTAATAACTTGTCTTACATATTTTTTTCTTATTCTTTCTTAGAGTTTATCATATAATAGTCATCTCTGCGTTCACCAATTTTTTGAGAGAATTGTTTCTAGTTTATCTAATTACAAATGCAATTTCCATCCTGCTTTTTAAAATTTGTATAGCCATGCTTTTTAAGTTACAAGAGAAATCTCTTTGTCTTTAGGGTATTCAGAGCAACCTGATATATATTTTTTACTTTAATTTTTTTCTTGTCAGATTATTAAGGTTTAATTTACATATAAAATTCACCCCCCTGAAATACATAGTTTGATCAATAATCATCACTACCATCAAGATATTGAATATTTCCATCATAACAAAAAGTTCCTTCATATCTACTTGCTGTCAAGTCTCTTTCCTCACCCACTAGCTGGGTCAACCACCAATCTAATTTCTCTCCTCACAAACTGGTGTTCCAAAATATCATGTAAATTGAGTCAGACAGTATGTAGACTTTTGTGAAAGGCTTCTTTCACCTCATACAGTGCTTTGAAGAATTATGCATTTTGTTGCATGTGTCAGAAGTTCAGGCCATTTATTGCTCAGTAGTATTCCATTGTATGGAATACACAATTTTTTAAATCCATTCACAGGTTATAGGACATTACTTAGATTTTTATCCAGATTTTGACTATTATGTATAAAGCTGCTGGTCATGTACTGGTCTTTGTGTAAACATAAATTTTCATTTATCATGACCAAATTCCTAGGGAGGGATTGCTGGGTTCTATAGTAAGTGTATGATTAACTTTATAAGTAACATGGCTGGAGTATTTTGTATTTCTACTGGAAATATAACTGATTTCAGGTTGTTCTGCATATTCATTAGCACGTGGATTGTCAGGTTTTTGCTTTGTTTTGTTTTGTTTTCACTTTTAGCCATTGCAGTGCCAGGTTAGTAATATGTCATTGTGTGTGTGTGTGTGTGTGTGTGTGTGTTTAAGATTTTATTTATTTGACAGAGAGAAACACAGCCAGAGAGGGAACATAAGCAGGGGGGGTGAGAGAGGGAGAAGCAGGCTTCCCGCTGAGCAGGGAGCCCAATGTGGGACACTATCTCGGGTCTCCCAGATCATGACCTGAGCCGAATGCAGTCGCTTAACCAACTGAGCCACCCAGGCACCCTGTCATTGTGTTTTTAATTTGTGTTTCAACAATAGCTAATAAACAATGTTGAGCATCTTTTCATGTGCATGTGTGCTATTCATGAAACTATTTTGGTGATGTGTCCTCATGAAAGTCCAGTTGTTCCTTCCCATTTGTTGAAAACATTATCTTCTTAATATTGAATAGACATTTCACCTTTGCAAATATTAATTTATAATATTTCTGTAAGTTTATTAGTGGATTCTCCATTCTATTACATTGTTCTATCTAACTATCCTACTCCAAACCTTACTGTTGTGATTATTATAGTTTTCTTTGGCCCATACTTTCCAGCTTCTTTGTATGCCTTATGATATCTCATTGAAAACTACATATAGGGTGCCTGGGTGGCTCAGTGGGTTAAAGCCTCTGCCTTCAGCTCAGGTCATCAGGGTCCTGGGATCAAGTCCCACATAGGGCTCTCTGCTCAGCAGGGAGCCTGCTTCCCCCTCTTTCTCTGCCTGCCTTTCTGCCTATTTGTGATCTCTCTTTCTGTCAAATAAATAAATAAATATTTTAAAAAAGAAAATAATATATTTAAGTATTATTATGTGGTAACTCTGAAATCAGATTTTGTCATTCTCCAGGGTTTGCCATTTTTGTTTGTTAAAGGCAGTAATTCATTTCTTTAGTTTTCTGAACCATTTTTTCAGACTTTTGTCCTACTTTTGTGTTGTCATTATATTCTTTAGCTTTTTTTCAGCTAATGATTTTGACAGAAATTTCCTCTAAGGCTAGGAACTACAATACACACACACACACACACACACACACACACAGTTGCATACAAAGAAACAAGCAAACAAACAAAAACAAAAAAAGTTTCTGTCTTTGAAGAATGACTTTGAACTGGAACACTGTTTTAACACAGACAGACATATATAATTCCAACTCAGTCTTTACTTCCTTTTTGCACTAACCCAAGAGATTAGCCAAAAGTGAAAGTTTGTGGTCTTCTCACATCCTTTCCGAACATGTCTTGCCCTGTACAAGTGTATAGCATACGTATCAAATGAATGCCTTCATTTCCCAAAGAAACTCCCCAGCTTTTCTTTCTCTCGTTGGATGTCATTGTGTTTTTAATTCGTGTTTTAACAATAACTAGTAAACAATGTTGAGCATCTTTTCGTGTGCATGTGTACTATTCATGAAACTATTATGGTGATGTGTCCTCATGAAATTTTTAAAAATGTGGTGTTTTATATTTTATTCATGCTTCAAGTTCTCTGAAATTCTTGAATCTGTGGTTTGTTGTCTTAGTTTTGAAAATTTCTTAGTTTTGAAAATTTCTCTTCAAATATCTTTCTCTTTTCTTTCTGGGATTTCAGTTACACTTATGTTAGACCACTTGATTTTTTTCCATTGCCAAGATTTTCTTTGTAGATGAAACAATATTCTGTTTTTATAAAAATATCCATGATTACCTGGAAAAAAAGTTGTAATACCTACTTTCACATAAAAATGAATAAATGCAGATATGAATATAAATAAAATAAGAGGGACACACACACACACACACACACACACACACACACACACACACACATTTTCCTAAGGTTGCTGTAGCAAATTACCACACACTTGATGGCTTAGAGCAACAGAAATTTATTCTCTTATTATTGCTAGTAATCATTGACATTCCTTGGCTTATAGCTTCATCATAGAGTCTCTGCCTTCATTTCCACATGGCCTTATGCTCTGTGTATTTTTCTAAACAAACTAACAGTAGCAGGGATTGGTGTGAGTATCTTTTGGGAGCCATTTTTAAGTCTGTCATTTATTATATATACATCTCAAATAGGCCGACTTTAATAATTATGCTATTTGGGGGTGCCTGGGTGGCTCAGTCATTAAGCATCTGCCTTTCACTTGGGTCATGAGTCCTAGAATTGAGCCCCACATTGGACTTCCTGCTCGGTGGGAAGCCTACTTCTTCCTCTCTCACTCCCTCTGCTTGTGTTCCCTCTCTCACCATGTTTCTCTCTGTCAAACAAATAAATAAAATATTTTTTAAAATATTCAGTTCTTTTGTTCCTACCCATATTTTTATCTACTTGATGTATCATAGCATGAGATAGATGAATTAGAATCATGCATTTTAATATTTTTCTATTTGTCCTTGTATCTCCTATAATTTTTGCTTTATGGATATTGCCACTAAGTTATTGGGTGCATAAAGATATATAATTATATCTGCATTATGGATTCCACATGTTATTGCTATAAAATGTCCTTCTTAAAATTTTTATAGTGTTCAAATTTTGTATAGTGATATTGTGACTCCCTGCATTATTATTTGAATTTATCTGTTTTATCATTGTTCCATCTTTAATTTTCAAATATTTTGAATCACTTTGTTTTAGATTTAGTTTTTTAACATATAGTACAGCACATAATTTTATATTCTTAGCAATATGAAAAATTTTTCAAAAGGTGAGTTTATACCATTTCATTTATTTATGTAACAGGTAGATTTTATCATAATTATAATATTTTTATATATATTTTTTCAAGTTATCAAGCACCTCTTATACAACTTCATATCTTTAAACACTTGCCTCTTGCTCTAGCCACTGCTGTACTTACTCACAGTTCCACGTTCTTCAACCCATCTCCAACTCTGCACCACTTGTTTGTTACTACAAAGTTTCACTGCTAATTCCACCATGGAACCTTGTTGGAGACTTATGTGTCAGAAACCCAGAGCCACTTGGTTTCTGTTGATTTTTTAAAAAATATTTCTTAGCATTCACAATTGTATTAGCAAATATAATTATACCCATAACTTAATTTCTCCATTTTACCTGGTTTACCCATACAACTTCTAAAGGTGACAAAATTATTACATGTGTACCACCTCTCACCTTCTTTTCCATTTTCTTTCATACCTATTTTTAATGAAATCTTTTCAAGGAAGTCAAAATTTAATATGCCTACTTCCTGTTTTGTCACCATAATATTTCCTTTCATTTTGGTCTTGCTTCTACATTTAAGTAGATTCATTTTTCACAGCCAAGCCTCTCTTTGTAATGTTCAGTCATCTTTAGTTCAGCCGAAAGTTGTCCTCTAGAAGATTCCCCAAAAGAGGATCAGGAAATACATTTCTCATATGTGAATGTTTACAAGTGTATACAGCTTTTATGTTTGCATTAAAAATTTCATGTTGTATAAAATTCTTAGGTTCCTCTTTTCCCTGGAGATCATGTGTCTTTTGCTCCAATATATTTCTGTGAAAGTCTTTATATATGTTTTTTTCTTTATAAGTGATTTATTCCTTTTGCTTAATCTTTAAATAATTCACTTAAAATTTCTGATAACTAAAAAATTTTCCCCCTAATTTTTTTTCCAAATTTAAGAACATTTTCTTCAATTGTGTATTTAGAAATCAGGCTCTGCTTCTCCAGGTAGTCCAACTATGTTGTATTACATCTCCTTTGTGATCTGTTTCTATAATTATCTTTCTAACTCAGATTAAGGTTTTAGTCATTTCTATTTTATTTTTCCAGGCTTTCCCATTTCTATTCTCTGTGGTCCTAAATCTGTATTCTACAGTGATATTTCTTGCCTGCGTTCTTTCTATGGTCATCTATGTTACCTTATGTTTAAGTTTTTCTCCACTACATATTTCCTGACCTCTTCCAGCTAGTATTTCATCTCTACCAATTGTTTTTTCTTTGAGTTCTCGTAAATTTTATTTATACTTTTGCTTCATAGAAGCGGTTGACTCACTAAGGGCTTTTGTGGTGGTGGTATTTTAATTCACTGAAAAATGTTAGGTCACAATTTTCTTCTTTGTGACATTTTTTTCTGGTATTTTTCATCTCCTTTCCAGCTTCTTGATTCATTTGAATATGTCCTGTGCTGTTTTATTTTTGATTCCCCATCTTTGAAGAAGAAGAGTTATTTCTGAACCACCTATTTATAGGACTTTCTGGGGAAAAGGTCTATGGCTGTGTTCCATGCTGGCAGCAATTTTCCTTAAGATGCAGGATTTGGTGCATGAATCCTTTAAACTTATCCAGCAGAAGCTGTAGAATTGTCTGCATAACAAAGTCTCCACTACAGTGGCAATGTATGCAAGTAGAACATTCTAGAAAATAGTCTGTGTCACCAAAATTGAAAAAAATATATATGTATAACCCAGAAAATTCACTTCTAGACATCTGTCCAAGGAATCTTGCACATGTGCTCTGGAACACATATCCATGAATGTTCATAGTATTACCATCGACAGGAGTGAGCACAGTGAAATAAATAATAAATTGTGGTATAACCACACAGCATGGATCTCACCAACATAATTTTGAATAAAGAAACAAGACACAAGAAAGACCACATTACTCTATTAATACAAAATTCAAAAGTGGGCAAATCTAGATTCCGTGGTTTACAGTTACATATTTATATGGCAAAATTATAAAGAAAAGCTAGGAACTGATTACCATGCAAGTTAAGTTAGTGGCCCCTCCATATAGGGAAGGGGTTATTTTAAACTTTGTAGCAGAAATCATTTTGGAGGAGGGACTTGAGGACATTTCCTTGAGTATAATTTATCTTGTTCATTTTAGCTTATCATGTTACTTTGTCCATATGTGCTTTATTTACCCTTTATAGTATATGTTTATATCTCATAAAAATGAAAAAGCAAAATATTCACAATACCACTTAAAAAGACATTTCATGGGGTGCCTGGGTGACTCAGTCAGTTAAGCATCTGCCTTCAGCTCAGGTCCTTATCCCAGGGTCTTGGGATCCACCCTAGTATTGGGATCCCTGCTCAGTGGGGAGTCCGCTTCTCTCTCTAACCCTGACCCCTGCTCATGCTTGCTCGCTCTTTCTTTTTCTCTCTCTTAAATAAAGAAAGAAATTTTTTTAAAGACATGTTATTGAGGACTAACCCTGAAGTTACATACAAATTTATGGAATAAAATATAAACGTTATTTGACTTCTCTTTAACATCCTTCAGTAAATGAAGAGCTGGGCCAATTCCCAGTTTGCAAAAGTCAACACAGAAAAGATTTACTTGTCCCACACATAATCTTTAAATTCAAAATAATTCTAACCACAATCTCAAGAGACTTTGCCAAGGAGGTTGACAAACAGGTTCTAAAGTTTACTTGGAAACATCAAATTTTAAGTATAGCTGAAATCATTCTGAAAAGGAACAAATACATTTTGGTACTGAAAATGTTACTTCCATAAGGAACAACTTTGGTTACTTTTAAAATGAAGTCAGAGACACTTCAAGTCCTTTACAGCTCGCAGACTGTGAGAGAATACTTTCACTTTCTTCCTTCAAAAGATCTCTAGAGCAGGAAAATATAAAACTTCCTTTAGCATCTCATTTCCACTGTTATTGACTTTCAGGTTCGGAAGTTATTTTTGAGGCCTGAACTAAATCCCTTATCCTTAAGCTTGTGTCTTATTTTGTCACCATTCTTTGTGCTCTAAGGCTTCAATTTCTTAAAAGACTCTTACTAAATTCTCATTACTTTTTTCCCCTCCCAATGGGAGAAAAAAGTGTCTCCAGAACTTTCCCTTACCTCTGTTGTTTTCCAAAATTTTCTTTCTTTTGACTGTGTTTCTCTCAAACCTGACTGGGGCAGGAGGACTGTAAGAGGGTGGAGAGTAGATAGAGGGCAGAGGATATATGGCTGAGGGAAGAGAAATTTAGTTTTGAAGACTGTGTCCTCTCGATTACTGGTCCTGCAAGTTTGAACAGCATTATAAATAGGAAGGAGTGTTATAATAAACAATAATCTCATTTTCCAAGTTTGCTAAACTCAAGCCAATGGCATGTTTATATAGCATAATATATGAGTAGCAACATACAATTTCCTGTTTGTTTTCACATACATTATTTCTGTTTCTTCTCTCAATAGCTCTTTGAATTGATGACACCAGCCACAAATGGAATGCCCAGGAAACTCACATTTCTGCCTGGCTGACTACAAATTCAGGGCTTCCCACAATTGCCCTTCAGGTTCAATAATTTGCTAGACCTACTCACAAAATTCAGGAAAACAGTTGGCTTACTATGGCTGCTTTATTATAAAGGATACAACTCAAGAACAGCAAAATGGAAGAGATGCATAGGGCAAGTTATGGGGTAGGACAATATGCAGAACTTCAACTCCCCCAGAATATTCACCAACCCAGAAACTCTTCAAGCTCCACAGTCTAGCATTTATAATGAATCTTTCATTATGTAGGCAAGCTTGATTAAATCATTTACCATTAACAATTGAACTCAATCTCCAGCCTCTCTCTTTTCCCTGGAAGTTGGGGAAGAGTAGGGGAGGCGAGCCAAAAATCCCAACCCTTTAACCAGGGTTTGGTCTTTCTGGTGATCAGCCACCATCCTGAAGCTATTTAGGAGAGTCATCTCATTGGCATACCAAAGACACTGATCATTCAAGAGATTCCAAAGGTTTAATAAGCTCTGTGCCAGGAACAAGAGGCTTAATATTTTTTTTATTATACTCCCCTAGAACTTTCAAAAAGGAGCACAGCTCTGCCAGCACACTTTGATTGTAGCCCAATGAGACCCAATTTGGGCTTCTGATCTCCAGACCAATTTGCATTGTTTTAAGTCACTAAATTTGCGATGATTTGTTAGGGCAGCAATCAGAGACTAATACACCATTTTCTAAACATTTGCAAGAGATTATCACACTCCAGTAGTGACGCATAATTTCAAATATTAAAAACATGGGAAGAGCTTTGATTTTTGTTTAGTTTGTTTTTCAGTTGTTGTATTTATAAATGATTTTCACAGTGAAATTTTTCCTCTTGTATGACTGTTTATATCAATGCAATGCAAAGTGACAGAATACTGACATTTGAAGGAAAATACACTATTTTCAGATCAGATATCAGCTGTCAACTTGGATAGAGTGTATTGTTTCTGATATTTTACAGCCCAGTTCACAAAAATTTTACATGCTTACTATTTAGTTCTGGTGTGAAAAATTTGTTGAAATACGTTGCATATCGAGTGCACAATAAGAACTTTTATAGACACAGCCTGAATAGATTATATTGGGTCTAAATGGGAATGGATACATGTAAATATGAAATAAAAATGAGAGATTGAAAAATTGCTCATTGAAGCAAATGAAATTGGTAAATAGTTTAAATCAGTAAGTATTAAACACACAAAATGAGTAAGTATTTTGATTGTGTGTTCACACTTCAAAATTCAGTGTACTTTTTTTAGCTGGGGCTGAATTTATGTAGTAGCCAGGAAATAAGGAAACAGAATGTCAATGAAGCCCTTTTTCTGTTGATTGAATTAGAACATTGTGAATTACCTATGAGAATTTACAAACTGTAGATAAATGGGAAAAAGCCTCACAATATTAATATAAATGTAGAGGCCAATTATCATGTTAAAATTATTTTTAAAGTACTTTTATATCGGGCGCCTGGGTGGCTCAGTTGGTTAAGCGACTGCCTTCTGCTCAGGTCATGATCCCGGAGACCCGGGATCGAGCCCCACATCGGGCTCCCTGCTCAGCGGGAAGCCTGCTTCTCTCTCTCTCACTCCCTCTGCTTGGGCTCCCTCTCTGGCTGTGTTTCTCTCTGTCAAATAAAATCTTAAAAAAATAAAATAAAATAAAGTACTTTTATATCACTTTCAAAGTGAAAATAAATGCAAATACAAAGTATCAGATTATTGTTTTGATGAAAGGGACATAGATAAATTAATATTTCCTTTTAACTTTAAGGTAAATGGAGTCATAAAGAACTGAAGTCCATACAGCAAGGTGTTAAGTTGTAATTTTAAAAAAAATCAAATTTGAAAAATTAGAGTTCTTAATCTGATTCAAAGAACCACAGCTTTTGAAAGGGAATAAAATAATTAGGCTTAAGTTATATCATTTTTCAAAGCAAACATGACAATGAACCATCCCTTTTCTTATTAAATAAAATTTATTATTTTTATTAATATTATTATTATTTATATTTATTTAAAATACTTTCTGAATTATTAAAAATATATAATTAACATGTTTTTAAAAACCCTTTAAGGTTGACATGGTTTTACCTCTATTTATTAATCTTCACAGTTATTATTTAAGACAAAGAGGAATAACTTTTCTTTGTAATTTTTTTAAACTAGGAAATAAATGTTTGAGTTCTGATTTACTCCTTTCAATTTAAAATTCAGATGCTTAGTTCAGTGCCAGGTACATTGAGAATACCCATTAAATGGTTTTCAAACGTATTCTCACATTACAATTTCTGTGTTTTTTTTCATAATAAATCAAAATAATGTCACCAATTATCTAATTAACAGATTCAAATCACGTTGAAACCTAACTCCAACCTAGGTAATATTAGTCAGGAACAGTTTCACATCTTCTTTGATAAGGGCTTACTTAGCAGGGCCTCAGTATGTGGTTGGCATTTTGTGCTTTACATACATGTCCTCAGTGTCAGCGTGAAGGGGAGCTTGGCAAGCAACATCAACCAGAAAGAGCTGCCTTCTTTAATCATCCTCCCAGAAAAGGTGCCATTTTGCAATTTATAAAAGAGATGAAGGCATCATACGTGCACTGGTTTAGGAAAACAAAAATATCTTGTTAAATTGTTTTAGCTTATTAATCCAAAATTGTAGCTACTAGATTTTTCTGTTAGCTCTGCTAGAAATATGGGAACCATATAGCTTCATATCAATATCATTAAAATTATTTTATTTTTTTTTAATATTTTTATTTATTTGACAGAGAGAAACACAGCCAGAGAGGTAACCCAAGCAGGGGGAGTGAGAGAGGGAGGAGCAGGCTTCCTGCCGAGCAGGGAGCAGGATGTGGGGCTCCATCCCGGGTCTCTGGGATCATGACCTGAGCCGAAGGCAGTCGTCCAACCAACTGAACCACCCAGGCACCCCTAAAATTATTTTCTTTCAGGATGCCTGGGTGTTTCAGTGGGTTAAAGCCTCTGCTTTCGGCTCAAGTCCTGATCTCAGGGTCCTGGGATTGAGACCAGAATCAGGCTCTCTGCTCAGCAGGGAGTCTGCTTCCTCCTCTCTCTCTGCTTGCCTCTCTGCCTACTTGTGATCTCTCTGTCAAATAAATAAATAAAATCTTTAAAAAAATATTTTTTGCTTTCAGATGTGAAGATATTTGTCATGTTTTCTGAAATATTCCAAAATGATCAGCTCAAAAAGTTCTTTTGTGAATTATTTGGCACAGAGAGTATACCTGTTTTTCCATAACATTATGGGAAAATGAGACCAAAAGAAGGACCAAAATGGATAGACATCCCATTAAATGGTATCTGCCTTTCTGAGCATCATAAAAATAAATGAGCCTCTGAACTGACATTTGGAAGATCAGACTTACAGAAGCTCCTATAACCATATCAGCATCATGAATGGAAAGCCAGAGTCCTTTAATTCTAAAGAGGGCTTAGTAACAAATGCTTCCCTCCGCATTTGCTAGCATTTCTCCAATCTCCCATTCTAGTGTCACCATTTAACTTCAAGCCATCAGTGTCATTGCAACATCCCCTAACTATCCTCTTGGTTGATTAATTGATTGGTTGAATAAACATTTATATAATTCTTAATATGAGCCCCACATTGTTCTAATTGTTTTATAAGTGCTAACTCATTTATTTAATCCTCTGAAAGGTGTGGTATACAATATTATTCCCATTTTACTAAGAAAGACACTGAGCACAGAAAATAACTTTGTCAAGGTACTGAAGCTGGTTAAGTATCAGAATTGGGCTTCAAACTGGCTGGTTAATTGGAGTTATGACTATTTATTAACCACTACTTGTATTACTTCTGGCCTGCCTTCCCTTCTCATCTCTTTCCCTCTTCCCATCCATTTCCTATCTGAGATCAGGTTAATCCCTATCTGTTTTGATCATGTATTTATTAAATACACCCTTGTATATCTGCTTGTACCTGTATAAGTCACCAGAGGCTCAGACACCCTCCGAGTCTTCCAGAAACTCAGTTTGGCAGAGGAGACTGACATCTTGATGAATGGTAGCATGCATGTTATACATTTGATATGTCTGAATCCCATTACTCTGTTTCCTTTAGATTTTCAACTCCCGGCATATACATTAAAGAATGGTAAGGGAAATGAAAAATGAGGTACAATTTTATTAATCTGGGCAAGCACATCTTGACCCCAAAGATGTAGGGAGTTTTGTAAATGATGTTGCAATTAAGTAGCTCAGACCAGAGGCATCTTCAACACAGATTTTTTTTTTTTCCATCACAGTATAAAGCCTGCTGAGCAGATGTGGAACTGGCCCCAGGTACCCACATCTGCAAAGACTACAAGCCTGCTTCTTAAACATGAGGCAGAAGAGTGAGGATAAAGAGTGGACAAGCATCGTTTTACAACGTGTCTACTGCTGGGAGATAGATGAGTATCAGAGTGACCAAGCTGACCAGCCAGACCTTCTCCTTGGTAAAGGCCTGGAAACATTAGACCTGTTCTACTTATTCTACGTGTGTTGAAAGCAGAGGAAGTTTTCTCCCTTCTGGGCATGCAAGGAAAGAGAAATATGGGTTCTCTCCAGCAGTGGGGTGAGACACACAATCCCAAAGGAGCACTGAATGCAAAACCACCTGACTCAGATAGAGAAAATTAGACACTTCGCCAAAGAGCAGACTTCTAAGCTGAGACTTGACATAAATTTGTTACCAAGACTAGAGAAGAACAACATATTTCTAGCAAATGGAAGCACAGGAACAAAGCTATACAAGTGGGAAAGAAAATGCTGTGGCCAGAGAGGGCTATATTTTCAGGGTAAGATCCCAGGAGATGAAAGCAACTGGGACGTGAGGGTTGGCATGTGAATGAGTTTGAGAAGGGGATTAGGAATCTGGACTGAATCTTAGAAGTCGTTTTCCAAGTATGTGCCATGAATTTTCTGAAGTTCTGTGGAGGATTTTGAAGTTTCACAAACATTTTATTCAAATACCTGGGCGCCTGGGTGGCTCAGTGGGTTAAAGCGTCTGCCTTAGGCTCAGGTCATGATCTCAGGGTCCTGGGATCGAGGCCGCATTGGGCTCTCTGCTCAGCGGGGAGCCTGCTTCCTCCTCTTTCTCTGCCTGCCTCTCTGCCTACTTGTGATCTCTCTCTGTGTTAATAAATTTTAAAAAATTCTTCAAATACCATTTAAATTGCATTTCTAAAATATGTGACCAAAAATGACATATTCTAGAATTTAACCCCCTGAGGATTATCAATATAATAACTACAACCAAGTTTTCTTATTATGGAGTATATCTTTGACTCTTTCTGTATAATGTTATAACTTATGATGAAAAAAAATGATTGGGAAGTTTGCAGAGTTGTCCAAAGCATGTCTACTTAATTGATACAAGGAAATGCTAAGGTATAGTAAAACTAGTTTTAGAACTTAAAGGTAAGATGTAATTTTATTTTGTGCAAGTTTTATTTTATAAATGCTACCTTCTTATGTTTTTGAGGCAAAATGATTATGAATTTCTGCCTAAAACTAGAAAATGTAAAATAAACAAAGAGTTATCTTTTATGTCAAGAGAAATGACAAATCAACTCTGCTGTCACCTGATCATCTAACTGGTGTTGGTCATAATGACAATACAAAATAAAAGCAATGTGTTCTGCTTCTACACAAAATCACTCACAGGAAAAAATACTATGATCCTATTCATTTGGTCCTGGGGTTTATCTTTAGTTGTGTTGAAATATCCCCCACACTCCACCATATTTTATATTTAGTTTTCCAAAAGAATTTCTATTATTCTTGCTAAGTAGTAATATCATTCTGTAATACATAGAGTGCATGGAAATAAAGCTTTAAGCTTTGTGTGCAAAAATAAATAATGTTATTTTTAAAAACAGGACTTAAACTTGATCATATTGAAATGCCTTGAGGAATCACATGTGTTGGAAAAGCTACATTATCAGGATGGAGCTTATTAAACTTTCCGTTAATGACCTTGCACAAATGTCATATGAGTCAACTACTAGAAAATACAATCTGCTAATTCAATCAAGACAAAAACATTCATTGTTCTTGCTTTGTGTGATATTTTCATATGGACTTATTATTTTGTGGGATGCTTGTCACACATTCAACTGTAGAAAAAAAATCCATAATGTGGGACTGTACTTGGAATTCTTCAGATCTAGCCTATTGAAGATTAATGATGTTTTCATAGTTTAAATATCTTAATTTCCAAAGAACAAAATGACATATGCTGATATTGTAGCATAAAGAAAATATGCTTTACATGTGTAGCTGCAATTGAGTAGTATAAAGGAACTGTTAACCTCCAAAATTTATAAGTGACTGAATGAGCTAGAACTCATGAATTACCAAGTGCCTTAGTCAGCTCATGTTGCTGTAACAAAATACCATAGACCACGGAGGGGGTGGGGGCTATAAATAACAGACATTTGTTTCTCACAGTTCTTGAGGCTAGAAAACCCTAGATCAAGATGTCAGCAGATTCACTTTCTGGACTGCAGATGATGACCTTCTTACTGTGTGCTCCAGGGCCATTCCTCAGGTGTGCTTGTGGAGGGAGACAGAGATTCTCTCTCTCTCTCTCTCTCCCCTTGTTCATAAAAGGATACTGATTCCATCATGAGGGTCCCACCCATATAATTTAAACCTCCCAAAGCTGCTGCCCCTCCAAATACTATCATACTGGGGTTAGGGTTTCAACATGTGAATTCTGAAGGGACACAAACATTCAATCCACAACACCAAAAGGTCACCTAGACACACATATGGTCATCTCCAGTATAATTCACTGCCCAGTCCATCTCACAGGCGATACAATGAGAAAGTAGAAGAATGGAAAAACTGTTGTTTCCTGGATGAGCCAAGTGGTTGTTCTACTTTTAATAGGTAGTAATAATAATTAAAGTGTTTCTAAAATCCATTTTCAGTGACATGCAAACTGTCAATTTTTTTAAGACATGGTGTTTAAATCATGAATCTTTCCATTATTTGTGGTAATTGCAGTACTTTATAGGATTTCTATCACTCTATTATTGGTTGTCTTCAATTTAAGGGCTGATATTAATATTTCAAGGAAAACCAAAGCTAATCACCCTTTATTTTCTAAAACCAAATACTCTTTCTTTAGGGAGAGCAGAGTATCTAAAATTTTATTGTTAGGATATTTCAGTATTTAATTGTAAGATCCTAACAGTAAAATTTTTCTGAAGGCATTTTTTAAAAAGTCTTTTTAAAAATTGCAATGATAATTGAAAAATGATTTTCTAGGATTATGGGTTAAAAATTTGAAATTGCTGCATAGGTAGACTTGGATTAAACATGGCAGGACTAAAAATGGATCATGTATACTAGAAGCCAGGTTTGTCACTGTTGGAGGAGGGATTTACAGTAAAGCAAGGAAAAAATATGAGAATGAACCATATGATACTGCATTAGAATCAGAGACATTAATACGATCTCAGGTTCAGTTTATTTCAGATGCACATAAATAGATGCAGAAAAAAGAAGAGATAATTGTATACATTTCATAGCTCTGTTTGCTAAGAGGGCCCTGAAGCAGTGACACTCCTGGTGTGTGTGCACACAGTGCCCAGATCTTGGTTTCTAATACTATTTTCAAATAAAGGAAAAGGACTCTTCAGGAAAATGATTCTAGCACTGGGGCAGCAGATATACAAGATGACCCTGGGCCACACACACATACACACACACACACACACACACACACACACACCATATATGTGTATATAACATATATGTGTGTGTAGCAATATATATGTGTGTGTGTATATATATATGTATACTATATATATATAAAACAAAACAAAACAGAACAAAAAAGAAACTGAAAGATGGGGTATGTCAAGGTACACAGGGACAACTTAAAGTGTTATTAATGGACAAATCTGAGTTTTCAAACAGAAGAGGCTCACCTGGTACCTGTTAAAATTATAGCAGAAAGACAGACATGGACTGAGGCATAAGCCAGGAAAGTGCTGAACTCCAAAAACAAAGAAAAAATCCTGTTAAGTTTCTTGGGAGATGAGGATAAACATAGGGAAAGAATAGCTTGTCATCAGATTTTTCCTTTGCAATACTGGAAATCAGAAGATGGGGTTTGAGGAAAAGGACAGTGGCCTTGGAATACTGTGCCCAGCCAAGCATTTATAAATAAGCAAGGAACAAGTAAGGCCACATTCAGATATTTCAAATTCCAAAAACACATTATTCATCACAATCGTTTCTCCCTCCCATCCCAGGGGAGAAGGAAAACAGGGTGGAGGGAGAGTCCAAAATATTACACCTGAATAATAATAAAAAAAATCTCAAAAGGTACTAATAATACCTATAAAACAGGAGTGGGTAAAGAATCTTGTGAAACTTAAGTCAAAATAAATTTTGATAATGTGTTTGCAAACTATAAAAGACTGTAAAAAATAAAGTTTCAAATTAAGAGATTCAGGGCGCCTGGGGGGCTCAGTGGGTTAAAGCCTCTGCCTTCGGCTCAGGTCATGATCTCAGGGGCCTGCGATCGAGGCCCACATCGGGCTCTCTGCTCGTTGGGGAGCCTGCTTCCTCCTCTCTCTCTGCCTGCTTCTCTGCCTACTTGTGATCTCTCTCTGTCAAATAAATAAATAAAATCTTAAAGAAAAACCTAAGAGATTCAGTTGCTGACTCCCACCGAAATGCAGAGGGAATGTGAGCAGTTGAAGAATAAACAAAATTTATTACTCTTCCTTCCAAGTTTCTGGATCTGTTAAATTATTTAAACCTCAAGATTATAAACTGTTATATAAAAAAACCTATTCTCATTTATGACTACTTATCTTTACGATTCAATATTTTTTCTATTCTATACAACTAAAAGTCTGAAATAACTTCTTTCCATACTGAATTGATAACCAAACTTCACTATCATTCTTAGCTGTCTATTGAATATTATAAAAAATGTATTAAAATTGTTGATATTCTTCAAAATAGTTTCCCTGTTCTTATGTTCTTGTCTCACAATATAGTACATATTGCAAAGTTGAATTTATAAGGTCTATACTACTAAAACAGTGCCCCTTTACTCATTTTAAATGAAGGTGTTTTTTATTTAGGGTTTTTCTATTAGGAAATACTTGAAAACTGTGACCATAGATAGACGTTGAGTAAGAAAGTCACATTAACAGAACCATGGTTTAGAAGAAAATAGTTCTGGTGGCAGTGTGATGAATGGCTAGAAGAGGAGAGAAGATACAGGGACATAGTAGGAGACATTTAATATCTTGTTAAGTATTTTCATGATCACAGCTACAATTTGTTCTGCATTTGCTGTGTGCCTGGGATGGTGTGGAGTCCGTCAGGCACACTATCCATCCTCTGTCATTCTCACACACAGCCAGGCAGGTGTTATCATCCTCTTGTTAGTGGCCTGCGGTGGGTAGGTGACTTGTCTAGTCCAGCCTTTTCCTATGCTATGGCGCAGAATTGTTTCCCAGCGATTTCACAGTGCTATGTGTGACTTACACAGATAGATAATTCTTTCAGCTATGCTATTTACTCTTTTTGAAGCACCCTAACCGTTAATTCCAGGAAGCAGTGAGTAATTATTATGTATTTGTGGATAGCTAAAAGAATAAACAAAGATAATCAAATCTCTCAGAATTTCCATGGTGTTTTGGTTATTTCGAAAAAGAAATATTAACTTACCCATATGCTTTTCTAATACCCTTTTTTCTTTTTGTTACTTCTGCTTGAAATTTGAGTCAAATTATGTTGCAAAACCCACAATTTGGAAAACTGTGAAGGAATCATCCTTCTCCATATATTCATAGAGTAGTACTTTCTTCTTAGTAAACTCAAACTTCAAACACAGGTTTTGGATTGAAATTTTATCGTAGTTTTTTGAAGATAGTAAAGTGAAAAAGAAAAACACATTTGAATGCAGGAAGCCTTAAAGCATCTCCTTTGCCTTCCCCTCCCCCCATTCTTCCTGTGAAGCATCAGAATAAACATCCCACGTTTGAACTAAATTACCCACTGTGCATAGCTGATATCATAAGCACAGACATATATACCTCATAACCGGAGCTCTCACACCTTATCAGAACATTCTCATCTGAAACGTGAGAATGTTGGGACCCAGGCTTTTTGCATGTGGTCATATCAATTAGGAGTAAAGAGAAGTGCCCGGCAGGGAAAGGGGGGGCCTATCCTGGTTTGTTTAGGCTTCACTTAGCTTATGTCTATTAAGGTCTAATTCAATATGTGTGTTACCTGATTGTGAGCAAAGCAGCTGAATGTTGTATTTCTTTGTAATGCTGACATTTCCTTCACACAAGTTAAAATTAAACCTTTTATTAGTTCAGTGAAGGCTGAGGCAAGAAACAATAGAAGCTCAGGGAGAGTAATTATTTCTCTTCTATTGTGTAGGATGTTTGAGCTTTAGATTAGTTGCACTATACAGTACTTAACAGCTAACCAATCTTACCATGATTAGCAATACACGAGAAGTTTTTTATCCTAACAGTGTGCCGCACGCCCCTGAAATGTTGGCTTTCTAGGTTTTTTGGTGACTTCAATCTTGTTTTAAAAATACCTCTCATTTTCTGGGGTGTTTGAAAACGACCATATTATCAACAGCATGGAGTAGAAAGCAGTAGTCATGGCAAGAGGAGATCGCTGTAAAAAGCTGTGGGTTGTACACCATTAAATGTTCTCAGTGTGTTTCTAATGAGCTTATGATGGCCTCACCGAATTACTGTTACTACTCCAGCCCAGTAAATTATAGTATGCCCAAATTAAATCAGTGGGGCTCAATAGAAGCCAGTCTTCATCAGGGTCCACATTTGTAAGAATTAAAAAATCATGCTTAATCCTATTCAATCATGTCCATTGTCTCCAAAGCAGTAGGCTCAATTTCTTCCCCCAAATATTTGGGTCCTAGAGTTTGCTTTATGCTCGAGCAGCAATTTTATTCTTTTCCTTATTTTCTACAAGTGCAATTCTTATTCCACGTCTGGTCATTCCAAACCACTTGCAGTGTGAATACTGAAGATGAGTTCCAATTCAATAATCACTATTAAGTAGTAGGGTTATCATTATCACATCTGTATACATTAGTTACTAAATATGTGTGGTTTTCTCTTTGATTTCAAAGTGTTCTAAAAGCTGAGATTGGTAAATTATATGTCATTAGTTAGCATTAACTTATGTCATTTGGGCTAAAAATGTTTTTTAAAAGCTTTGAGGAGAGACTGAAATACATGTCATCTGCTATGTGAATGAACAGAAATGTTGTATAAATAAAATAAGCCATGCCACACAAATCAGCTGTCTAGGATAAAAAACAAAATACTACAAAGTTTTGAACTGGGAGAAATAAGATTTACAGAAAAATAGGATAATCACTGCTTTTTTATTATTTCATGTAACTATTACATCAGGTAATTTTTACTTGTAACACTTCTTGTCTAAGGGTTGAAGAAATGTTACATGAGCACTTGACAGGAATATGTATTCTGCTGTTGTTGGATAGAATATTCTGTATATACTTGTGGGTCTATTCAGTTTATAATATTCAAATTCACTGTTCCCTTATTGATTCTTTATCAGGATCATCTATTTATTGTTGAAGGTAAGGTATTAACATCCCCAAGAATTATTGTATTATTGTTTTTTTCCTTTTGTCTCTGTTAGTTTTTGCTTTATAACTTAAGTGCTCCAATGTTGGGTATATAAATATTTACAATTTTTATGTCTCTGTGATGTATTAATTTCAAGCTATACCATAAAGCCATAGTCATCAAAACAGTATGGTGTTGGCATAAAAAGAAAAAAAAATGGTGGAGCAGAATTCAGAGCCCAGAGATAAACTCAAGAAAGACATTAAACAAACAAAAAAAATACTTGACTAGGAAGCCAAGAATACTCTGGGGAAGAAACAATCTTTTCAGTAAATGGTGCTGGGATAATTGGAGATCCACATGTAAAAAAATGAAATTGGACCCAGATCTTTCACTGCCCACAAAAACGTACTCAAAATGAATTGCAGACTTAAATGTAAGACCTGAAACCATAAGAAGAAGAAAACATAGGAATAAAGGTCCTTGACATGGATCTTGATAATAAATGTTTGGATATCATAACTAAAGCATAGGCAACAATATAAAAAATAAATGAGTGGGACTACTTCAAACTAAAAAGCTCCTGTACAACAAAAGAAACCTCAACAAAGTGCCAAGCCCCTGGAATGGGAAAAAATGCAAAACATAATATCTGATAAGGGACAAATATCCAAAATATATACGAAACTAATGCAACTCAATGGCAAAAATCATGCACACAAATAACCCAATGCAAAAAATGGACAAAGGATCTTGAAGAGACATTTCTCCCAAGAAAAGGTGTCCAAAAGGCCAACAGACACATGAAATGATGCACAACATCACTAGTCATCAGGGAAATGTAAATTGAAACCACAGTAAGACATCACCTCATGCCTGTTAGAATGGTCATGAACAAAAAGACAAGCGATAACAAATGCCGGCATGGATGCGGAGAAAAGGGATCCCTTGTGTCCTGTTGGTGAGAATGGAAATTGGCTCAGCCACTATGGAAAATAATATGGACTTTCCTCAAAAAATTAAAAACAGGACTACCTTATGATGAGTAATTTTACTTCTGGGAAGATTACCCAAAAGTAATGACAAAAATACTAACTGGAAAAGTAACTGCATCCCGATGTTCATAGCAGCATTATTCGTAATAGCCAAGACATGGAAACAACCTAAGTATCCACTGATGGATGAACAGATAAAGTTATAGTAATATAAAAATATAAATATATATTTATATACACAATGAAATACTATTCAGCCAAAAAAAATGAGGAAATCCTACCATTTGCAACAACATGAAGGGAACTTGAAGACACCATGCCAAGTGAGATGAGTCAGACAGAAAAGACAAATGCTGTCTGATTTCCATTTTATGTGGAATCTAGAAACAAAACAAAACAAAAACCCCAAAATCATGGAAAAAGAGCTCAAACTTGTGGTTACCAGAGACAGAGGATGGAGGATGAAGAATAGGAGAGAGGTAAACAATAGGTACAAATTTCCAGTTAAGAAATAAAGACTTGTGGGATGTCTGGGTGGCTCAGTCAGTTAAACATCTGCCTTCGGCTCAGGTCATAATTCTGGCGTCCTGGGATCAAGCCCCAAGTTGGGCTACCCACTCAACAGAGTCAGCTTCTCCTTTGCCCTCTTTGTTTGTCCTTCTCCCTGTTCATGCTCTCTCTCTCTTTCTCAAATAAATAACTAAAATATTAAAATAAACAAACAAACAAATAAATAAATAAATAAATAAATAAGGGATGTGATGTAAACCATGACAACTAGACCTAACAGTGCTGTTTGATATATAGGAAGGTTGTTAAAAGAGTGAATCCTAGGAGCGCTCATCACAAGGAGAAAATGTTTTTCCTTTTTCCTTTTTATTTTTATTGTATCTATATGGGAAGATGAATGTTAGCCAAACTGACTGTAGTAATCATTTCACAACACATGTAAATCAAACAATCGTGCTGTATGCCTTCAACTTAAGCAAGGATTTATGTCAATAGTTTCTCAATGAAACTGAGGCAAAAAAAAAAGCAGATTTTTCCCCCATTGCATCACAGATAATAAAAGGCTGAGCCAGAATTAATACCGCCCTCCCAAATTTAAACAATTCAGTTTCTCTGTCTTTCTTTTGTAATTCTATTGGTTTGGGCTACATAGGAAGAAAAAAAGTCCCAAAGAGTATTTAAATGGAATTGACTCACAGTTTCCATTCTCTAAAACCAGACAGCATAATCCCTGCCCATTAATGTATTAATTGGTTATCACGTTTCTGGTGGAGGGTCAAACTAGGTATTTAATTTATAGTAGAAAATAAATTTCTCTCTCCTTTCCCACAGAATCCAGCCATCATCCTGCCAGCCTCTCCCCATCTGGTTCAAACCACTCTCTGCTTTTCACAGAGAGCAGCTTAACAACAGGACTTTATACAGTTATAAATAAATAATCCAGGTTCTCATTCCTAAAATGGAACGCAAAGCACAGAGCTGGTTTAGAAGTTGGCATTGTATGTCCTGCGTATGTGAAGCATCAACGTTGATTAGCCCAGACAGGAGATCGGAAAACCATGAAGCACTTTTGAAACCTTGATAGGAAGTGACTGTCTTTGGATGCAGATTTATTGATACTGACAACATAGTTTTTTTCTCAATTTTGAAAAAAGTGAAAGTATCTTGTACATGGAAAAATACAGAAACCAAATGAATAATGGAAAAACAACAGCTTGGTAGAAATAAATGTCCTTAAAAAAAAAAGAACTAAATGTCCTAGAGCCTAAAAGAACATGTGTGTGTGGTTGGAGGGTGGGGAGCGAGGAAAAGGAAGAGAAAAAACGGGGTATGGAGGAAGGAAGGAAAGGGTAAGTACAAAATGCTTCAGCAGAGCTTTAAAAAAATGAACATCCTATATAATTTTCAAAGGTTTGCAGAATTCCAGTCCTGGGGCTCATCTACTCCTTTAAAAGGAAAAGCCTATGATATTCAGCAACATTAGCCTGAAATCTAGAATCTTGGGAAACACTATCTCACAGTGACTTTATATATTCATTCAGGCCAAGGAAAGAGATTGCTATAAAAATGAATCTCCTCCAAAAAAGAAAGATGGATAGTAAAAAAAAAAGCAAAGGAAAAAAAAAGGAGAACAAAATAGACTTAAAACACACAGCAATCATCTCAAATGTCAGTCTCTTGATTATTAGTATTTTTTTGGTTTTGGTTAGGAAAAAAGGGAGAGCTTTTACCAAGCCTTCTCAAATTTATTTGTGGTTAAGTCAAAAATTGAGTCACTGAATGGCTGAATTACAAGAAAATCCTAGGACTGTAATTCAATCTTTCTTAATATCGTCAAATACTCCCTTTACTGACACCACAGGGGAGAGAGCTAGAAATCACACTCAACATTGGAAGTGAGAATATTTAGTGCAGGGCTGGGAGGCTGTTTTGTCCCATTTCAGTGTTATGTTTCCAGAGGAGGATATGCACCTTTGAGTATAAGATAGTAAGGTGACTCACATATCTGAGAGTACTCTTTCTGGACTGTGCTCTTTCTGGATGGTGCTCCAGACTCCTTGAATACGCTTTTTGTGCCCCACAAGGTTTTCCGTCATTCTTGATGACTGCTCTCTCTCAGTAAGCACACTCTGAACAAGCAGACCTTCAAATATATCCTTCCCTTGGGATCACACTCCCAAGTTAACCCCATCCTAATCAGTGCAGTGCATAGCTCAGATACCTAAAGGAGCTAAACACTGTCTTAGAACCACCACGTTTAATCCAACATAGGAAACCAAAGTCAAGGGAAGGTGGAGGGCCACTTAGTCACTGCAGAAAGGATGACACTGCTGTTGGAGTCTTTGGTCCTACAATGACCATGGCCATCTGCATAGTACAATTCTTAAGGACACAGAAACAGGTGGAAAAAAAACATGGATACAAAAACCATGATCGAAGTGTGCCATTACCTGCCCTTCTTTCCCCAGTATATATGAAATTTCCTTTGGAATTTCTCATGGGTGTGGGTTGAGTTCCTTGCCCATGGCAAGTGTAAAATAGCTATTGATGATCACTCCCATGGCCTGTCATGGAATATGAGGTGGCCATGGGAGGGAATATATCACTTAACAAAAACTTCAGGTGATCAGAAATAGTATTCATCAGATGTCAGCAAAATATTGGAATGGTGAAGGAATAACAATATAGAGGACAAGAAGTATTTTCTAATACATTAAAATTCAATGCAATGAAAAGCCTTAGCAGTTGCTGCCAAAGAAACACATTGAAAAGTGATATGAGACTTTTGAATGTGTGATACTTGTTAAAGTTGTTATAGCTATTACAAAATTTGGGGGAGTTATTTGTCTGAAGCTGTGCCTGGGCAAGGAGAGAGACTGTAGTTTAATTTGGGGTCCAGAGTGTTCAGGAAACTGCTTCCCATACATGAAAGAGTAAACAAGCTGGTGGACATACAAGCCAGGGGACTCTGGTGGCCTGCCCTCCTCACTCACTGCATCTTGATCGGATCCTGAGCTCACTGCCAAGGTCAGCATTATTCTTATAGGAACCTGAGCATTCTAAGAGTCTGTGAGCCAGTCAGGCCTTCATTTTTGGTTTCTGCAATACCTGGTGCAGTTAACCCCGTTAGTACAAATAGAAAGCATTCACAGACTTGGTGGGGGTAGCAGCTTAGACACACAGAGACAGGGGCATAGATGGATGGATACCATAATAATGACAGGGGGCTAAGCCTAGATTTTACAAAATGGGAAACTAAAAGATCCCATCATGCCTGTCGACCTCATCCTTCTACCTCCCACCCAAGTGGGAGAACTAGGTTCTTGTTGGGCTGGCTGAGAGACAGGGGCACCCAAAATGGCGGACATCATAGACTGGGTCAAAGCAGCTGTGGCCACCACGTCATCTCCAGTAAATCGAAACGTAGCTGGGGGACTGAAACTTCCCACACATGACTTTCCAGCTAGGGACCCACCATCATCTGGACTTTCCCCACCCCCAGCCAATCACCTAGGGACACGATGTTCTCTTGCCTAATATGGGAAAAAAACCCACCTGAATCCAGACCTGGAACCAATAAGGCTTAAAAACCCTTACACGCCCTAACCTGGGCATGACTTCCCGGACTCTCCTCTCTGGAGTCATGAAACCTCGCCGGAGGGTGCTTGGAATAAAGCTCACTCTTTGGACCCTTGTTTACCTTTGCAGTCTCCATTCTATTCGAGTCGAAAAACCTTACACTTGTCTCACAGAGTCGTGGACAATGGAGAGTGAGTAAAGCAATAGACGTTTATTAAATGAAAATACAGAAAAATCGCCTGAGAGAGAAGAAGGGGTCCCGACATGGTTGCTAAAGAGGCACTTTAGGGTTCAACTTTTACAGAAAGCTAACCAGGGAACGTAAATCCTTTTAACATCTCTATTGATAATGATTGAGCAGGATTAGTGATAACACTTTCAAAGGATTAATTGCTTTTTAGGGTCTGGTTATTCTTGATTGGTCACAGGTAATTAACAGAAAAAAGACACCCACCTTCAGGCATAAGGCAGGGTGGTCCTAGGGCAAGGTGGTCTGGTTTGTTCCCTTATCTCTGGTTTTCCTGGCACATCTACATTTTGGGGATTTCTGTAAGCCTGATCACAGAGCCTCCTATCTATCCCTCCCTACTTAACCCCACCTGTCCCTTACTCACTACCACCTATGTAAAATATGCTGGCATCCAAAGAAAATGACTTTGTTCTCTGAGTTCAGTTCCCTATTCTATAAAGCCTAAAAACATACCTGCCTCATATGGATATTTAAGGCATTAATAAAATAAAGGCATGCAAATGTCCTAGCGTTATGCTTACCCATGGTGGGGTGGCCAGCATTCATTCACCTCTCTCACCTCAAAATAGAGCCCTTACTTAGGAGAAAAAGAAACCTTGCTCTCTATTCAGAACAAGTCTCTGGCACTTCTCAGAAAATGAATTTGGTGTGATTTTTTTTTTTAAACTTACTAGTTAACAATATAAATTTATAAAAGATAAGAAAAGCTCAGCACCACCAGGGGCAATTTCATACTCAATTTCAAAGACAACATGAGTTTGGAACTTTGAAGAAGAGAAACTGTTGATACATAATTTAATCTAGTTCTCAAGTGCTTACATTTTAATTTGAATTGTTAAAACACCACTCATGAGATTACAGGGACTTTAAACCATATCACAAATCACAAAATGAAACACTTTATTTTTCAGGCAAGTTTATTAAAGGTAGGCAGTTGAATGACAAGTAACTAGAGTAATCATGAAAACATTTTTCGAGATGAAGATGGATGGTGGTACACTTGCTGAAATAATACAGTTAGATCAGCAGTATATACATTTTAGGAAAACGTCATATCTGGAATGATGTCTCTTCAGATAATACTAGTTTCTGATTTAAAGAGAGTTTTGAAATCTGTCCTATGGTGTGTTTGGTGGTTAAAAACAAAAGCTTAGACGCATTGATGTAGGAAAGAAGACATTAGGGTTTGAAGCTGACAGCCAAGAAAAAATTCTTGATATGCCTCCGGATCAAAAAGGTGGTTTCAACAAGTGTTGGAGAAGCTGCGGAGAAAGGGGAACTCTCTTACTCTGTTGGTGGGAACGCAAGTTGGTGAAGCCGCTTTGGAAAACAGTGTGGAGATTCCTTAAAAAATTAAAGATAGAGCTACCCCATGACCCTGCAATTGCACTACTGGGCTCTTACCCCAAAGATACAGATGTAGTGAAAAGAAGGGCCATATGTACCCCAATGTTTATAGCAGCAATGGCCACAATTGCCAAACTGTGGAAAGAGCCAAGGTGTCCTTCAACAGATGAATGGATAAAGAAGATGTGGTCCATATATACAACGGAATACTATGCCTCCATCAGAAAGGATGAATATCCAACTTTTGTAGCA